>CM039125.1:38476069-38682721 GCA_022036555.1 Microstegium vimineum | reverse complement strand
ACAGCCTCATCGGCCACCCAGTCCTGGTGAGAGCTCCTATCTCCTAGCCGAGCAGCTTAGTTCCCTTTCCTCCCTCTACCCTTGTTGTGCTGTGTTTTTTTTACTGGATTTGGATGGTGTTGGTGTGCCGTGCAGCCGACGGGGAGAACGGAGCGACGCGGGCGCCGATAGTGGTTGACCTTCAGAGGGAGCCGGGGCTCAGCAGCAAGTCCATCGTGCTGCAGATCGACAGCAAGTCGCAGCAGGTCTCCTCAAGTGAGTTGGATCTCGTGGTCGTGCTGCCTGCATCTATTGACGAGTTTTGGAAGCTTGGGGACTGAGCCTGATCTTGACCCTGATATTTCCTGTTTCGTTCTGCTGTGCTGCAGGTGCCCTCCGGCATTCACTGCAGGACAGACTCAGTAAGGGGGCGTCTGGCGGATCAGGGAGGGGCCGTGCTGATGAGATTTACCTCAAGCTGCGGACGAGTACAGGTTTGTTTCTGCTGCCAGTAGTATAAACGTTTAAGCAATTATGTAGCTGTTTTTTTTTTCCGTTTCACTAGCATTGTACCGAACACAGGGTGATGGTGTAAGGTGTTCAACTTGTAGTCATGGAACAATGATGAAATAACAGTTGGGCTGGGATATGTATGCTTGTGACACTGTATGCTCTGAGTTTGCACATTGCACTGTGGAGCAGTATAATCATTTGTCAGTACATCTTTCTATGTCTTGATGTTCTAACATTGCTGAACCCCATACATAATTGCTGTACTAAATTTGCTTTGTTTGTTTGCCTTTTTATTTGTTGTGCTGCTTTGTGAAATCCTTACAGTATTTCTCCTGTTTTTTTTTCTTCAGCTCCCTCATTAAAGCTGATTGATTTACCTGGGATAGACCAGCGAGCTGTTGATGATTCCATGGTAGGTATTTGAATTATTTCTAAACTATTTTTTCTGTACGTAGATGCTTAGAGATTAGGTAGAGATCTGGTTAACTGCATGCACGGTAATATCCACAATGAACTTTTGTTTCTCTGTAGCTTGTATCATTTTATTTGATATCTTTTGAATTATCCTTGAACATTTACTTATGGAGTTCACTTATAGTTCTTTTAAGGCCATCAACTTCCTTATTCTTTAGCAGAGTGCTGATTGTTTCTTATTTTAGATCAATGAGTATGCTGGGCACAATGATGCAATACTGCTCGTTGTCATACCTGCAATGCAAGCTGCTGATGTCGCATCGTCTCGAGCTCTGAGGTTGGCCAAGGATATCGATTCAGATGGTCTGTGTCTTATCTGAAAATATCCTGGGTAATTCATTATCATTTTATTGCAGTAACTGATAACCGATGTATTTTCATTCACTGTAACTGTAGGGACAAGAACTGTTGGTGTTATAAGCAAAGTTGATCAAGCAAATGGAGATGCAAAAACTATAGCTTGTGTTCAGGCCCTACTGTCGAACAAGGGTCCAAAAAACCTTCCTGACATCGAGTGGGTTGCTCTAATTGGACAATCTGTTGCGATTGCGTCAGCACAATCAGCTGGGTCTGAAAACTCGCTAGAAACAGCTTGGCGAGCTGAAGCTGAAAGCCTGAAAAACATCTTAACTGGGGCTCCTCAGAATAAGCTTGGTAGAACTGCTTTGGTTGACACAATTGCTAAGCAAATCCGTAAACGAATGAAAGTGAGGGTTCCTAACTTATTGAGTGGGTAAGAATTATGTCTTGTTCTTCAGTAACATTGTATCTGCTATCTAATACTTAGATATAAATGCTATATAGTAGCCCATGAATTCTTCTATTACTAAGATGGTGTAATTCACTTTTATTCATGGTATGTGTCTAAAATTAAACCGCTTGTTTGTTGTGCTTCAATTTCAGCCTTCAAGGTAAGTCTCAAATGGTGCAAGATGAACTAGCAAGGCTGGGAGAATCTATGGTACAAAGTCCCGAAGGAACCCGGGCAGTTGCTTTGGAGCTGTGCCGAGAGTTTGAGGATAAGTTTCTTGCTCACATAACATCTGGTGAGGTTAGTAATGACCTTGCACTTCAAATTTGGTTATGCGGTTGTACCTCCGAAAATTAATAGTTGATAACGATGTCAGTAACAAATTGTACTGTTTTTAATGCAAAAGGGGTCTGGTTGGAAAATTGTTGCAAGTTTTGAAGGCAAGTTTCCAGACAGAATTAAACAGTTACCACTGGACCGACATTTCGATATCAACAATGTCAAAAGGGTATGTTCACTTTCAATTTTTACATTGAGCTCTGGTTGGCAGTTAGCACGTAATTAAACAGATTTCTCTCCACGAAATAGATTGTCTTGGAAGCCGATGGTTATCAACCATATTTGATATCTCCAGAGAAAGGGTTGAGATCCTTAATAAAAATAGTACTGGAAATGGCAAAGGAGCCATCACGACTATGTGTTGAAGAGGTACGTCCCAAACAATCAATAAGAAAATAAGCCATCACAACTATGTGTTAGGTTCTACACATTTACTTTTGTTCTCCCCTACCCCTCAGGAGACAAGCAGTGAAGAAAATTAGTAGTTGTGTTCTGACAACTATTGCAATCTATAGTCACTCTAATGTTTTGTTGTGCTCTACAGAACTGCTAAGACCACTCTTCCAGTCCCAATGATAAAAACTACTCCCTCCATTCCAAAAACAATGCAATTCTAGGTCCGAATCTGGACAAATTGCATTCTTTTTGGAACGGAGGGAGTATCTTATAAAATAAAGTTTAGTTCTCATAGGATCCATTTGAATGTTGTGGTATTTATTTTTTGCTTACCTGTTCTTGCTCTTGCCTACCTGATTTTAGTTTTTAAAATTGAGGTTGAATTTTGTGTACCATGACTAATATACCTCAGCTGTTAGCTAGTAACTACTAATGCATGTGATTTCTATCTAGAGGAGTTCTTTATGTCCAGTTAGGTTTTGGTCTATCGAGTGTTGTCTATGTGCTATTATATGTTATGCCCTCTTTGGTATTGTCTCGATCAGTTATGTCTGGGGTATATTGTCATGAAGTTTTTTTGTGTGTACACATAGTGGAGTAATGCTATATATAGTTTTGGTGTCCATCTTGCCTCCTTCAATGGAAAACTAATTTGTCGTTACATTAGGTTCATCGTGTATTGTTAGACATAGTCAATGCTTCCGCAAATGCCACACCAGGACTCGGAAGGTATCCTCCATTCAAGCGTGAGGTATCACTTTTTATGTTTTACACATATTTTTCCTCTTTATGCTTGTTGATAGTGTGTTTGGGCCTTTTGGGAGTGTAAACTTTCTTTTGTCTGATCAAGGTTGTTGCAATAGCATCAAATGCATTGGAAACCTTCAAAAATGATGCCAAAAAGATGGTTGTCGCGCTTGTTGATATGGAACGTGCCTTTGTCCCCCCCCAACATTTCATCCGCTTAGTGCAAAGAAGGTCAGTCATCAGGTTGCTGTAACTAAATATGGAACATGCCTTTTTAAATCTTGTTCATCCGCTAAGTGATTAACTAAAATCTTTTGGAGATGTTCAGTGCAATTATTTTATTATTTAATTGTGTTTTATATGGTTCTATTAGCTAAAAGATATTAGTAGGTATATATGACAAGAAGTTTGTATAATCTCCCTCTTGATATAAATAAAAAATATTGAATTATATTAGTTGTGAAATGTTAGGGTGGGCATGGCCCCTGCCAGCCCCCCTGCTCCGCCACTGACTGTAAGCCTGGCATTGCTGGACCATTAAATTAAATTGGCTTTAGGCTGAGGTACTACATGACATCTGCACTTCCAAACAGCTAGGTAACCACATCATACATAAACATTGACAGAATTTAACAGCTTAAGGTTTTGTTCGTGACTCTTCTCTCTTTGTTGGAGTTTTTATGATTTATCAAGCATATATGTAATCTATGTTAAAATGTACTGAATTGCAGTTCTGTTGTAAACTGAACTTTTCATTATTCAGCTCCAGCAACATCTGGTTTCACGATGAAATTATTAAACACTGACCCATGACCTTCTATTTGTCTGGTATTGACAGAATGGAAAGGCAGCGCCGGGAGGATGAGTTAAGAAATCGATCTTCTAAGAAAACACAGGAAGCTGAACAGTCAACATCTAAGAGGGTATGATTTTGCGTCTATGCAGTGGTATTTTATTATAAATAAATATTAAACTATAGGATTATTTGGTTAGAGTTGTATAGTAATACTGACCTTTCTGACTTACAGTTAGAGTATATATTGGCTCTTGTTGTTGATTAAACTGTTATTATAGGCCTCCAGTCCCCAAACTGATGCTGAGCAAGGTAGTGGTAGCTTAAAATCAATGAAAGACAAATCTGGGCAGCAAGATAAAGACGCAAAAGAGGGACCAAATTTGCAGGTTGCTGGTCCTGCTGGTGAAATTACTGCAGGTACAATAATAACCATACTCCTAAAATCATACTGTGCCTAAGCTAGGTCATTGAAATACATTCTCAAACGTTTTTTTTTTGTGACTTTACATTCTCAAACGTTATGCAGTTATGACGTAAATAGATATCACATTTTCCTTTAATGTTCCTTGTCACAAGTTAGCTGCATACTTGCACCATGTACTAATTAGTTTCAATCTCTTTGAGACATTCCCCATTTAGTTTGTTAGATTAGCATGGACAACGTAACAAAATTCTCTTGATGAACTGCTTCAACCACTTCGCATGTGTTCATGGTATCGGATACATTTTGATTGATTTGAGAAGTAAACCTATAAGCATATTCCTCTGTTCCTCTGCAGGTTACCTCTTAAAGAAAAGCGCAAAAACTAATGGGTGGAGCAGAAAATGGTGTGTTCTTAATGAGAAGACTGGAAAGGTTAATCAGTTCTTCAGAACAGTTCTTTTGCACTCTTGATTTGCTTGATGTGTATGTGAAAGCCCTTTGGTTTTCAAATGTTTGCTTACTGCTTATTGATTATGTTTGATCTGTGGGTGTGGTTTTATTCACTATCTGTTGTTTCTATGCCAGCTTGGGTACACAAACAAACAAGAGGATAGACAATTTCGTGGTGTCATCACTCTTGAGGTGTGTATAACCTGCCTTCATAATATTTGCTATTTATTCCACGTGACACAGATGATATAACAATCACTTAACTTTTGCATGACCACTTCAACAGTTTTTCCCTGTTCTCTGGACCCTAAGTAGAAAGTAATACTGATCTGGCAAAACATGGCTTGATGTAAAGAACTGAGATGGACTGCTTTAGCAACTTGCTTATGTTGTAAGCTGTATTCATTTGCAGGAGTGCAACCTTGAGGAGGTAGAGGAGGAAGAACCTTCTAAAAGTTCAAAAGACTCAAAAAAAGCAAATGGATCAGAGAAAACCCCAAGTCATGTATTTAAGATTACTAACAGGGTCGCATACAAAACAGTCCTAAAAGGTTGAAGTACCCTTGAATCATACAGCCTACAGAGTTATATTTGCTTCATGGTTCTGTTTTTTTTTATAATTCTTTGCTTTAAATGTTGCAGCCCACAGTGCTGTTGTGTTGAAGGCTGAGAGCATGGCTGACAAGGTTGAGTGGGTAAATAAGATCAAAGCTATTATTCAGAGCAAAGGGGTTCTTTCAAGGGTCCAAGTACTGAGGGTGGCTCAATGAGGCAAAGCAATTCGGATGGCGCTTTAGTAAGTTCGAGATTAATATTAATTGAATTACATTTCTAGCTTTCTTTTGTAGTTTTCCTTTACTCAACTAAATCTTCATTTATTAGGGGTCATCATGTAATTTCATGTTCCCTTGTATGTTTTTGGAAGTGCCAATATAAATACGATTCCATTAAAATACACAAACTAACATTTGATCATACACTTTTTTGAAAGGATACTATGGCACGGAGACCTGCTGATCCTGAAGAAGAACTTAGATGGATGTCTCAAGAAGTTCGTGGTTATGTTGAGGCTGTTTTGAGTAGTCTGGGAGCAAATGTTCCGAAGGTTCATATTGTTCTGTCAATCAGTTTATATGGCCTTGTATTTGTGTCAGATTTTCATTGTTTGTCTCTGCTTATTAGGCTATTGTGCTTTGCCAAGTGGAGAAAGCAAAGGAAGACATGCTTAACCAGCTATACAGCTCGATAAGGTTGTTCTGTACATTAATACTCCCTCTGTTCTCAAACACTTACATTCTAGACAAGATGAAGTCAAACTTTTGAAACCTCAACTGTCAGTTTATAAGATATTTCTTAGTTTGCCGAAGAGCCATGTGTAGACTTTTGTTGAAAAGTAATTTCGTAATCCCATGAATATTAGCTTTATTATAAATAAATATGCTGTGATAGTGGTCAAAGTTGTATCTCGCATACCAAATGAAAGTATAATGGAGGTAGCAGTCATCCAGAGATTAGCACTGAGCAGATTGTTTATGCAAGAAAGCTTCATAATATCATATTTCTGTTGGAATAAGAAATATTGTCTGGTTGTTCTAATATGGTTGTTCTGAATTCCTCTCTTTATCTGGACAACTTTTCGAATCTAAGGATGTCAAACTCACTAATACAGATGTATATTCTCTCCGTTTGTAATATTTCCAATCTATTGTGGTTGCCATATATTCAGTATGGCTTATGCTTATTTTTATTACATTTTGAATATCTTTTGTATTTTCAATCGTTTTTCTACCAGCGGGCAAAGCAACGTTAAGATTGAAGAGCTTCTTCAAGAGGACCATAATGCTAAACGCAGAAGGGAGAAGTACCAAAAACAATCATCTCTCCTGTCAAAACTTACTCGCCAACTCAGTATCCATGACAACAGGGCATCTGTTTCCTCATATTCTAGTGACATCACTGAAGCTGGTAAGCTTCTATTTTCATTATCCGTTTAACATCAAGTGCAATAGCCTAACTTTCCCCCCTTTGTGTTATCTTGTAATGAGGATTGCCCAATATGGTTTAGTACCTAATGTAGATAATATACTGTCAGTGGGTGGTAACTTTGATACTAATTAAAGGTATTTTCTTTAGATTCCTGGTCAAAGAAAGCAAATTAATTGATGATTATTTTACATCATAATAAAGCAGTGCTAGTCCTCCTGTGCTAACCATAGTTCTGATGTTTGCTAGGCTTGTAATTAAAAAGTTTCCCTTGTAATTATATTAGCCAATGTTAATAAGTCAGCTTATATAAGCAATAGAAATGCAAGGAGCAAGGATGCTCATGTCTCAAAGCCTTCTTTAGCTAATGATCCTTATGTTGTCATGGTCAAGGTCGGTCTGGCTTATGTTTGCTAAACTAAATAGGTCCTTTAGATGTTCCAGTCTATGATTGTTCCATTTTGTATTTGATACATATTGCATATTGTTTGGTTGCATTGCGCACACAAAGTATGATTAAATAGCAGTTGATATTTTATTTTTTTTGCTTCGCTTTGTTGTGGAACATTTTCTAACGATCCAAAATTATTATTTTTAGAGAGCCCTAGAACACCAAGCCGCTCAAGTGAGGACTGGAGGTCTGCCTTTGATTCCGCATCAAATGGGCCTGTTGCTGCAAGCACAAACAGTGAATCAAGGTCGAGAAGTGCTGATGGTCGCAGTCGGCGCTACGAGAACGGGGATGTGAGCTCAGGTGCCAACTCTGGCAGCCGGCGCACACCGAACCGGTTGCCACCAGCGCCGCCAAAATACTAATCGTGCTGATTGGTATTCATGAAGATTATGTATTCTTGCCTGGCACACGCCTCTGTTTGTCATGTGGGTCATTGGAGGAGCGTATTCCAGATCGGCTGCTAGAGATTGTGGTGTAGTGGAGTCTGGGTGATTGCGTGAACATTGTGTTCCCAGGTCGCTGCGACTCAGATGAGTTGTTTATAGAAATATATAGGTAACCATGGTCTCTACTGTTTATTGTCTCCGCATATTTATGCCCTGGTGCCGTCCCTGCCTCTGGGATTTTGTTTGGACGATCGATCTTGCTTTCGCACTTGGTCGTTCAACGACTACGGCTGCCGGACTAAGTTTTATGTTGCCCTCTCCCCCATTTTGTTCTTTGCCCCTGATGATTCTTATTTAGACATGGTGTATATATGGCTTGAAGCTTTGTTGTGGTCGCCACTCGCCATTCTTTGGGATTTCAAGTGGCAGACGGTTGCCTGCTCAGCATGGTTTAGCATTGCATGACCATGGACGAAAGTAAGGCATTATCTTGGTTTGTTCTTATTTCTGTATTTAGTCCGGGCTGACGATTGGGCAGCAAACCAGCAACGCAACATGGAATGGGTTCATTTATGGAAGTTCAATAAGTTTCTGAATGAACTTAGGACATGTTTGGATCCTTTGGTAAATGGTAAATGGCAAATGTTAATACAAAAACAATTCTACTCCTAATAATTGCACTCTCATTTACATATTATGCATAGAAGGGAGGGGTATGAGTAGGAGGATTTTCTATTTGTCCTTATTTACCACTCCAAGGTGGCAAATCACAAATTTTTGCTCTTGCTATTTTTTGTCTTGCATGTTTGGATCCACTTGCCAAAAAAATAGTAATTCTTTTGCTCTTTTGTCAATTTGGCAAGGGGATCCAAACAGCCCCTTAAATGAATTCTTGCTATTGTCACGGGAGTGGTTTTGTACTTCCTCCGGAATTCTTGCTATTGTCACGGGAGTGGTTTTGTACTTCCTCCGCCTCATCAAAATGTAGGTTAATTTAGCTTTGCTGGAAGCTAAACTTCGTTGATCAAGGTTATAGAAAAGTGCATACATGACATTTGGGTTCATTAAATCTACTATGAAAATTGTGTATTTTTTGTATTATGGATGGTGTTATTCTTTTTATAAACTTAGCTGCATTTTGGTATTTGTATGTGTCAAGATATTTTTAATTGACACTATGTTTTCAAATAATAATAATTGGCACCAGGATCAATCGAACGCAATTAACCTGATTGGAGCCATTGGTTTGCTGAAGGTTGAGATTGAGTGGTACAGAGTGAAATCTCTATTTTAAAAGTGCTGCAATAACAAACAAATCCGAACTTTGATTTTGGTCCTGTGGTGCTGGTGCAACTGCCTTAAAGCAACCCCAATGCTCCACGAATCAATGATGGATGGTGGTCTCATTAGGTAGTTAGGCAAAAATGCCACGTGGACACGAAAGCAGCGAGACGGACCCTGCACATTGTTGGAGCAGCTTGCAGAAGAAATATATCATCTGATGAATTACCAAGTCACCACCAAAGACATTGGGGAAGAAGAGCAGCCTAATCCACACGTTTTCTCTGAACGACGAATGCCAACCTACCTCTGTGTGTGGGTGGATTTGGGTGTGGTGTGTGTGGGGGGGGGGGGGGGGGGGGGGGGGGGGGGCGAGAGGAAAACATGAAAAGAAAAAGAGGAACACCATGGAGCGTAGTGAGTCCAATGAGGCATGTGTGAGGTTTGCCTTGCGTTGGTGGGAGGTGTTGGTTTCAGTCCTTTCACTCTTATATGGATTGACACATTTTCATGAGGTTAATATTGGTGTGTGCTTACATTGGTGGTGACCTAAGAGGATGACCGATGCAAGCACACAGTGGTAGTAATTCCATGAAAAAAAGTTATGGTCTGTATAAGTAATGTAATTTTATAAGACCACTAAACCTCTAATGCAAGACATACTTAGAGGGTTAGAGGGTGTTTGGGTGGACTAAACTAAACTTTAGTTTATGTTTTGGATGCAAATGGAAGCCACAAGACACAAGAGCGTTAGGAGTGGCCTTAGAGCAAGTGCTGCTCATGCATATACCATAGTTAGCCTCAGTAAAAAGCTAATCTATACATAGGAGTAGAATGACTGAAGCCACCACCTCCCAATTGCACCGCATCGTAGGTTGTACTAACCTAGCTCTCTCTCTCTTCAAACCTTTTTAGTTTTACCAGATAAAATGTAAATGTTGCATTGGGAGCATTTCTTTTCCTCCCATTGTGTTCTCTAATGATTGCTCCTATGTTTTATTAGGTGAGACATATATGTTTTCTGCAGGATACTAGCATGCTGCATGCTCCACGAGGACATACACAATCTTTTTTATCTTTCCTTATCCGATCCCACGTGGCCTGGCGAAGGGAGTATGGAGCGCTAGGCTAGTTGGTAACATGCGTGTATATGTGCAGTTAATTAGATGGACAATAGAATATCTAGATTTGGAAGTTGACATATCAGTGATTAACCGGAGGCGCTTATGCTTAAGCTTAAAAAAATTGCTCAAAAATAACTCAAATCTCTGGATCCGGGCTCGCCCGAAGGGATATACCAAGAAAAGGAGGAGCTAACTTGTTTTGTTTTCATGTGCACAGGATGTTGAAACTCTAGTGGATAGACCGGGTGAGAAAATCTAAGGCGCCCACAACTGTGTCTAGCTCGGCTAGCTAGGAGGAACACCGGACTAATCAGGATGGGAGAGTCAGAAAATTCACAAAGCTAGCTAGGAAGGAAGCACTTAGCTCGTACATTTCTCGAGTAGTTTTTAGTCTCTACCCTCTCTTAACACTGAGTGACTTCTCATTTTTTTTAATTGTTATTAACTTATACCAGCCAGCGAATTACCAGATTGTTGTTGCGAACGCCCTAAGCCTTGCGGCCACTTGGTTGTCGGTGTTAGATCATCTCCAAAGAGTTTGTCAAATTCTACTTGGCAAATAAACTTGTAAAATAATATGCCAAGTAAAAAAAAGAGACTATCTCTAAGAGTTTGCTATTTTGAACTTGACAAACTAAAAAACAAGCCCATAAGTTTATCCTTATATATCATAAATAAATACAACAATAAAACCATTACACTACAGCATATCTTATAATAGAAGGCATTTGGTTAAAGGCATTTCTTCAAAATGCCTTAATTTCTTGTTAATTAAAGGCATTTATCTCAAAAGGCCTCTAAAAACATATTTTGTAAGGCCAAATTAAAAAACGCCTTAATTACCCCTAACAAATAGAGGCGTTTTTATAATAATGGCTCAATTGCCTACGACATTTCGAGGCATTTTGATAAAACGCCTTTTCTGTGGTACGCGTAGTTCTGTTTGAACTTGTAGAAACCACCGCAAATCGACGCCCTCCGCGCTGCACGGCCACGCCCGCCTCACGGAGCTATGGCACGTGGACGCGTGGCCTGTGTTGTTTTGCAAAAATATCCTTTATGTTTATCAAATCAACCCGCACTCCAAAGGTGATTTTGCGGGAGTACCACCCCCTCCCCCCCCCCCCCCCCCCCCCCCAATCCCTAGCGCCCTCCTCGTTCGTCTCTGTCTTTCCTCTCTCGCATTCTCGACGCCCCTTCCGTGCATCTCACCGCCACCCCATCTCTGTATCTCGCCGCACGTATTTCCCAACGTTTCTGTTACTCGAGTTCAGGGAATGACGCGAGCTCGGCAGTATTCGGCGGGCATTGCGGCGTGGGGGCGCGAGATGGGCCGGCATAGGTATGGCGGAGCTCGTCGGCTTCTGCACGTACATGCTCTCCACCCACGCCGCCGTCATGAGCAGGTAGTCTGTTCCCCCTCTATGAGAAGTCGCACCCCGATTTCCTTGAGATCCGTCCAGCGTTGTCTCCTCCAGATCTGGCGTGATGGAGACGATGGTCTGCTTAGGGTGTTCGCCTGACAGGATTTGCGGCGGTAGTTGCAGGCAAACCACCTGGTACAGCCTCATCGTCGTCGTTGGCTCTCGCTGCCAAGCCCTCTGCCTCATCCGCCCCTGCCTCGCTGACCCAGGTATGCATCCCCACTCGTGCACGTTGTATGTCCCCGTTCCATCGTCCGTGACCCTTTAACTCGATCTCCATTCAGGTGCCATGGATGTTACATGGGGTTGAAGGGGTGACGTTCATCTCTGGTGAGCCGCCTTCATCTCCATTAGTGATGTAGAATTCTAGCAGAAACGAGGAGGATGACAAGCTGGATCTCGACCTTTTTCTAGGTGAATTGCGAGTTTTATGCTTTGAGATTATTTCTTATGGGTTCTGACTTCTCTCATCCAACCCTATAGACTGGATATCACTGAGTTATCATGTTGAACTATAAAATTTCAGCTCTGTTTCTGCTACCATGTCCAGGACTTCATCACTGAGGAAGGGACAGGGTTAGTTAGATGCGTGCCAACACATCCCTGAATATTTGCCTTCCTATTTTATATTAGTACGTGCTGCAATGTTTTGCTTCCTCTGAAATGAGTAGAAATGTTTTTGCCTTGCAATTTATATGGTGTACAGGGTTAGTTCCATGCTTTGCCAACGCATCTCCAGTTTATATAGTGCATCAGTGTATGTACTTTCTGCCTTGCAGCTTATAAGGTATTTTTATGAGAGCCATTAGAGTTGAATAATACAATTTCTGTGTTGATATTAGCTTACAATCTCTCCCAAAAATGAGTTCTAATTCACAGATTCTTTACTCCAGTTTGTCTCTCATACCATAGTGTGTTCTTGGCTCAAGTAGGTAGAACAGATACAGTCATGTGATTTCTTTGTTCATATTTGAAACATGGTAGTCAAATTAGTTGACTTCTTAGAATCTTAGTTGTGATTATTCATTCAATCCTTCGCTAGACTCCTCTTACTGCTTAGTTCTAAGATTTTTTCTTCCATCTTTTTAATCCTTGTGGCAGTTCAGTGCCCCATCACATTAGTGCTTGCATTAACAGATTTTGCAGTTTGTACGTCTTGATCTATTGGTTCTGAGCTGCACATATATTGCTAGATTGTAGAAAATCACACCAGCAACATACATGTAACATCTCAATGTTAGTACAATTAAAAGAATATTTTACTTTTATTTTCTTTTTGGAAGTCAATAATTCTGAAAATTAAATTACTTCCATTCAACTATGCTTCTCATAAGACTTTTTTTAGCATGACCTGAGATGTGCCTTTTTGGAGAGCATATCTATGGTTCTGTGCTGCAGCTGATCTCAGAACCAAATATATATTTTCTGGAGGGAAAATAAATTTTGTAGTAGGTCCTTTTGCATCACAGTTTGCATCGAATGCTATTTTTTTGTGTCAAGATAAATACTCTGCTGGAAGTGCCATAATTACAGTGAATCCCATTCTATATCTAGTTAGTAGATATAAGGCTACTCATATGTTGACATGTAAATACTCTTATGAAATACATGCAAGTGTGCTTTATTACCTGAAGATCTTAGCTCTCAGCTATACTTATAAATCTCTCATGTGACTTTTCTCATGCTTGGCAATTTACTTTTCATGTTGGTGAAGTCACTTTTTCTTACAATAATAATACTACTACTATCAACCATCAGGGCGCGTACCCCCTAGGGTGGCTGCACTGCCAACATTGAGTGGTTCGGGTGGTCTCATGCCTTGACTAATGGCTGCACTGCTAAAGCAGAATAGCTATCATGGTTAGTATCAATGGGAACTTTCACTCTAGCATTTCCCTTGTAAAACCTTTCACACTGTTGCATGGAACGAACATTGTTGAACTCTGTTTCTTCTTAACCACCGTACCATTGTTGCAGGACTAGAGTGTTGCTATTACCTTTCACAAAACACCGTGAATTAGAGAAGGAAGGATGTGATGGATCGGCATCCATCTGATACATTAGCACTAGTTGAGCTCTTGCCTTAGCGGCTTGTCTTATGGTGTCTTGTTGATTTGCATTGTCTAAACATCCTCTCGCTACCATTTTTCAGTCTGAGGTTTCCTATGCCGTCTTGTCTCTTGCGTGTATTGTTTTAGACTATGCTATGATGGTCATCTACCAATAATTTGGAGATATAAACTTATTTCTGTATGGAAGATTTTAATATTTGGACGGATATATTATAAATGTATGTTTACATTGGTTCATTCTCGAATGATTTGTGCTGATTTGCCTTGTTTTTGGAGGCTTATAGAGAATGCCTTTAAAAACTATTATAGGCATCTACAAAATGTCTTTGTATATACTGATATTAGAAGGCATTCTCAAAAAATGCCTCAAAAGACATGATATTAGAAGGCATTCTTAAAATGCCTCAAAAGACTTGATATTAGAAGGCATTCTCAAAAAATGCCTCAAAAGACCTTTTAAGTCTAGTTTATAGCAGGCATTCTAACTATGCCTCAAAAAGTTTTTGAAGGCATTTTGATGACTTTTAAAGGCATTTTTAAATGCCTGGTATAAAGGGGCATGCTGTAGTGATTCTACTAAAAACTATCATATTATTATTCCACTCTATAGATCTACTCATGAGAATTCCAAAAAGTCTTCATTTGCTATTTTATGATTTTCTATGAATTACTCCAAATTTTCATTCATTTAAATGTATATAAACAAAAAAGATAAAAAAAAATGGTTTTGTATCGGGAACACTAAACTTCTCAGAAACCAAATAAGTCAAAATCTATAAACTCTTCTTTCTGTCACTTTTATAAAGTGAACACAATAAAGAGTTTTTTTTACTAGATGGTCATTTCATTTCAATCTCCCGATAGTACGAAGTCGTATACGTGCGCGCGCATATATGCGCGTCGGGAGAAAAGATTTACCAAATAAAATAAAATAAAATGCTCATCATAAGCTATGGTCCAAGAACGGCCACTTTCAGTACGCACAACACGCCATTTCCCCTACAAACTTTGCAGCTGAAAGAGCTCTCTTTGCATCGTCAGCTTGAAAAAGCCGGCCAACCGCACATGAGATCTTTCTCGACGATATATAGTACTACTCTGCGGAATATCAGACTTTCTTTATATATATATATATATATATATATATATATATAATATATATATATATATATGTATTCGGTACTCTTGTGAGAATAATATTTTGATTGTAGGTGCCTCGCTATATATGCTGAAATTGGTTGTTGATGCCCTTTACAAGATTCTGTGATGATTGCGTGCATGAGCTGCAAATGATTTAGGAGGCAACAGGCAAGGTGGTTTGAATGAACTTATATATAAGACATTCTTTGTTCGGGTTTTTTTTTCTCTCTGATATTTACGGGGAGGGAATTTACATTTGCTTTGCCAATCCCTCCTCCTATCATCTTTCTTTTTTTTTTCTTCTCGTCGTATACAAATAATAATTTCCAGTGAAGAGCGCCTTCACTTCACTTGACATCTATCTACTGTACGTTCTTCCGTAGAAGAAAAAGAATGAACTAAAGAATAGGGGCAAAATTGTACAAGCCCCTGCCCCTGTCCCTGTATGACGACTTTCTATTTACACTTGTCTCCCCGGGTTCGGGTTGGGGTTGCGGCGCCTCGTCCCGGGCCAGCCTGTTGAGCATGGCGAAGATGCCGACCATGGGCGCCGTGTTGTACGTGCACGCCTCCGTCTGCATGTAGTTCTCCCTCTGGTCCCTGAACCTGTCCCGGCGGTCGGGCCCGCCGACGATGGCGCCAACGACGGCGTTGGGGTTAGCGGCCTTGCGGATGAACCAGTCATCGAACCCCTGCGCGCAGCCGATGAACTCCTTACTGTGCTTGAACGGCACGATGGAGGCGGCGCGGTGGTGCACTCTGGCGGGGAACCGAGCGCCGTACCCGACCAGGTAGCTCATCCCGCGCGGGTTGCTGCCCAGCACGTAGTCCACCTGCGCCCGGGCCAGCGCGAACACCTCGCCGGCGCTCGCGGCACCGCCACCCGCCGCGCACGTCACGGACTCGCCGGCGGACGCGGACGAGAGGTAGCCCGAGTAGACGGACAGCAGGAACGCCGCGCTCGTCACGTACTGCATGTTGTTCCACTGCCGCACGTACAGCATCCCGCCGGGGCTCCGCTCCACGTTGCCGTCCGCCGCGTTCTTGCCCAGGCACGCGCACACGTAGTGCTCCGCCTTCGCCCTGTACTGCTCCAGCGTCTCCCTGTGCCGTGGCGAGTGCTCCCCACTCAGCAGCAGCTGAAATTTAAATGAACGACGACAGACACTTGTGTTAGCAACTATCTATCACTCGCTCGTCCTTCGTTTTTTTACCTTACAGAGTGTGTATGTAGTACGTACGTACCCTTGCGGCGAGGATCTGGACGCCGGCGTACTTGACGTCCCAGCTGAACTCGGTGATGGCCCAGCCGGTGCCGCCGAACTCGTCGGCGTTATCGACGACGTAGTCGAGGTACTGGGCGCGGCCGGTGGCGCGGTGGAGCCAGAGCGCGGCCCAGAGGAGCTCGTCGTGGTAGCCGCTGACGGAGGCGTAGTAGCTCTTCACTTCCGCGATGCTGCTGTCGTACTTGCCACGGTACTTGTCGGCGAACTCGAACAGCTGTTATGCAATGCAGGAACAGGTATGCTCAGTTTTTTTGTTGTTGTTGTTGTCGTCAGGACATGTAGGATAGGATCAGCAGCAGGTACGCAACAGCAGCAGCTTAGCTGGGTGATCAGTACTAGTGACTGTTCACAGTCACACCCCCAGTAGCTAGGCCAGCAGTACACTAACCAACCATATATATATTGAACCAACTAATATTCCCGTGGCCTGGCCTAGCTAGCTACTAGCTCTGCCTGGACGACGGACTACTGCATGCTGCCCTGCCAATTGCCATGATCGATGATGGACGGATCACCGATCGATCGATGATCCATCATCATCACTGCATCGTTGTAAAATTAAGTATGACGACATGGCAGCAGCTGGTTCTGGATGCCTAGCTTTGCAGGAGATCGATCCCATCCATGACAACGTGACCGAAGTGGTGGTTACTGGCTGAGCAGCTTAATCAGTAGTTTCTGCGCACCTAATCCTGATAGTCACATGCTACAACTACGCCCTTGCGCGTGGGGCCCCACATGGCGGCGTCCGTGGACCGACAGGACAGCCAAGCTAGCTTTCACACGCATGCAGAGAGACACGGTTCAAAGTTCAAACACCCTCTTGACCCGACCGACGTCACGCACACAGTGACAAGTTGCCACGTGCGCCGAACCGGCTGCTGCTAGGCTACACGGCACGAGTGTGAACCAGGAGGAGAAGAAGAAAATCGTGCGGCTCCGACAGGTCGGCCAGATTCCGCAGCACGACAAAAAAAAAAAATCTAACCTCTGGTCAGTTCTGAACCAATCGGTCGGGGCTAGCTAGGCGCTGACCGAGCGGTGCGGTAACTAATCTATCTCATCATTAGTAGTGACAGCAGAGGTGATGATTAATTAAAGGAAAGATATTGTTACTGTCACCATCATAAGTATGAGTAAGTAAGTAAAAGAAAGTCATCCATCCACGGTAGGAGTACCTGCAGCGCGTGGTGGAGGAGGAGGCTGGCGTAGTGCGGGTTGTGCTCCCGGAACACCACGGACGCGGCGGCCATGGCGGCCGCGGTCTCGCCGGCGACGTCGGACCCTGGGCGGTCGCGGTCGACCTTGTACGCCTGCCGCGACGTCGTCATGTCCTCCGGCCGCTGCCAGCAGTAGTGGTCCGTGTCGCCGTCGCCGACCTGGCATCGATCGATCATGCATGAGCAGATGAGGTAGCTAGCTAGACATTGTCTGGTCAGACTCAGAGCCGCCACCGAAATCCATGGGCCGGGGGAAAAAATCTAAAGGAACCGAAATAAAATAATATATATATATATATATATATATATATATATATATAAAGAAACAGCTCGCAGCAGCTACTCCCCGGCCATGTGAAAGCACAATCATGGAGCGTGTGAGATTTGCGCGTTCCGAACCGCAGCTTGTCCGCTAGCAGTAGCGCCACCTAACAAATGTTCGTTCCGCCCCCCCCCCCCCCCCCCCCCCCCCCCCCCTTTTTTTTTTTTAATCTTTCGACTGGCGTGTGTGTGTGTGTGTGGATGCATGTTCGTTGGTCGCTGTCACTACGACCTGGGTTGGTTGATCTTGCTTATTTCTTGTTTATTGTATTGTAACATGTACCACATCAGTTGGCTAGTACTCCATGCATGGTGATGTGATTAGGTACGTGATTGTTAATCAATTAGTAGTAATTTGTTACTGTAAATGGTTGAATTCAGTTAAATTAGTCGTATGTATGTATGTATGTACCTCTGCCCAGAGCTCGTGGGGCTTGGTGTGCGCCTTGATGAAGTAGTCAGTTCCCCACTTGATGGACTCGAGCGCGTGGGCGAGCTCGCCGGCGTCAGCGACGTCGGCGCCGTACTCGAGCAGGCTCCAGGAGAGCATGGTGACGGTGAAGGCCATGGGCAGGCCGAACTTGACGTGGTCGCCGGCGTCGTAGTAGCCGCCCACCAAGTCCACCTGATCGATCGAGAAATAAATTGCATCACAAGAGAAAGAGGCGATCGATCAATATATATAATCCTCCATGAACAGCAGCAGTCATACATACCCCTTGCTCCAGGCCGTCGGTGAGTCCGGAGTGGTCGCGCCAGGCGACGCGCTGGCCGTGCGGCAGCCTCCCTGACCGCTGCGCCTCGAAGTAGAGCAGGCTCTTTCCGCAGCGCGTCCTCGTAGTCGTGCCGCGCCTCGGCTGATGACGGGAGGAACGCCGAGGCGAGGAGAGCCGCGACGACGAGTACTACCTCCCCGAGGCGGGGCGTGGCACCGCCGCTCCTCGTGATCCTCCTCATCGCTAGCTGCTAGCTGCTGCTGACGGTACTGCTACTGTACCGGCCGGCCGGCCGGCGTCTAGGAGGACGGCTGGACGACGACGTACGGATAGAGCGAGACGGTCACGGACGACGACGTCGCGCTCGCTGCAGGCGGACGTCGGAGCGCGTGCGTCGTAGCAGGTAGCAGGATGGAGCGATGGATCGGCCGCTAGCTAGCTCGGTGGAGGTTGGTGGTATGTTGGCGTACGCAGCAGCTAGCAGGAGGAAGAGGAACCCGCGCGCGCGTCGGTTGGTTGGTTGTTCGGCGGTGGGAATCGATCGGGGACGGGAGCAGGGGAGGGGAAGAGTGTGGTGCTCTGTCCTGTACGTCCACTCTGCGGCCGGGGGGACGTCGCGCAGCCCTTATATATATGTAAGCGAGCGGCGAGGCCGAGCAGCTAGCGATGGAGTTGGAGGTTAGCAGGTGACTTGGCGGATGGCGGCGAGCGATAGAAAAATGGCAGGGGCATGGGATGCGAGTAATTCGTGGGGTGCTGAAGCTGAAGAAGAAACAAGGAAGGAAGGTGGGGAGGAACTGATCGATGAAGGTCGGGCGGGCGGGAATGGGCCCGATTGAATATTGACCGAATAAAGCTGCTGCTGCTGCTGCTGCTGCTCTCCGAGAAAATTAAGGATCGTCCGCCGGCTATAGAGTTGTTGGAACAGCCGGCAGGTCTACGTACACGTACGGAACGTTTTCATAACGTTGCAGTTCTCAACAAGAGTAAACCCTCCGTTACACATTACTATGAGGTGCCGTTTGGTTTGGCGGAAGGGAAGGCAACGCAAATGGAAATGGTTGCCTCCGGTAACTGGTACCAAGCAACTGATTACGCTTTCTGTTTGGATCGCGTCTCACGTGGGTCGCTGACCACGACGGGAGAGGAGGGGCAACGGTTTTGTACAGGGCCGGCCGGATGCATTTACGGCGTTATCTATTACGGAGCGTGGCAACCAAACATAAAAGAACGTCATCAGTTAGCGCTGTGAACAGACACCGGGTCGTCGCAAAGACCGAACCAAACGGCTCCTGAGTCCTAGGTCTCATGTATCGTCCAAGCACGTTACACTACTATAAATCCGAGGTCTCATATATCGTGCGTGCCTTAACTCTTACGTACTGTCACGCGTAGAATTATTTACTAATACAAACAACCCACATTAAATAGAATGTAGGGCTATATATGAGATACCTATTGTACCACTATATCAATTTCATTTTTATTCTATACATAAATTAATAAAGAGCTCCGAACTACTACAAGACAAATAAAAGAATGACCACTTTCATGTATTATCATTTATTTAAGTTATATTTTTTTTTAAAAAAAAACATGCCACCTTATAAGACCGTCTATGAAACAAGTAACAACAATGCGCGCGCATACCCTTGCCTTAATTTGAGACGTACATATATAGGTGGTTCGCCTTTCTCCTCCTCTTCTCTTGCACGCGCACACATCACTTTGAGGCACCTCTCACCCAAATAAAGGTCATTGGCAGCCCCATTGGAACTTCCTCACGTACATATCCGATCCTGCCCACCTACGTTAACATACATCAATGGACGGACGTCCGAGTGCATGCATGGGAGGCTGCATGAGCAAGAGTCGACAACTATGCCCTGCGACGAAGAAACACAAAACCGTGACATTTTTTTTTCCATCCAATTCCTGGGATGAAAAAAAAATATGAAAGCAACAACAGCTAGTAGAAATAGGGCATGTTTGGATCCCTTGACAAATGATAAATGACAAAATAAAGTTGACAATTTTTTTGTCAATTCTTAGTGTTTGGATCTCTTTGGTAAATGGCAAATGAAAACACATATAAAGACAATTATACTCCTAATAATTACACTCTCATTCACATGTTATGCATAGGAGTGAGAGGTATGAGTGGAAGGATTTTCTATTTGCCTTTATTTGCCACTCCGCAAATGACAATTTTTTTTTGCTCTTTTACCATTTTTTGCCGTATGTTTGGATCCATTAGCCAAAAAAATAGTAATTCTTTTACTCTTTTGTCAATTTGTCAAAAAGATCTAAACACCCCTGGAATTTTGCTTGTTTGCATGCTTCTAGTATATATGTATGTATGTTTGCTGACGAAAATAGAAAATAATAATCAGGGGTTCATAGGTACAGGGATGCGATCGATGGACACGCATCATGCGTGTGCCGCAAACAGGCGGCATATATATAATAATAATACGTAACCACCGTGCCGGGTCGATCCCGTCCCGTGCACGCAGGTCCTCTCCTTCTCCACTTGTGAGTACTGTACCACGAACAAGGATCGGTCAGACACCCCCCGCCCCCTCCCCGGCCCCCGGTTACTCTCGAGTATTTATATGATACAGTAGCATTTTTATCGTATCTTTTTATAAAATTATTGTCAGATAAGCGATTTCAAACCGGGCCAAGCGCCGAGCCTTTATTCTCCTCCGGTGCGCCAAGCGCCATATGGGCGCTGGCCCGATGGAGGTGGCCATTGCTCGAGAGAGCGACCATGGCCGCCGGCCTCGATCTCCCGAGTCCCCTGCTGATCGAGTGCTGAGATGCATGCATGTTTGGTTGACCGATGACGCGTGTTTGGTAGGTAAAGATGGGCAACGGGCCGGCGGTACCGGCCCGACCCGGCCCGATGACCACCTTGCCCTGCGGGCCGTGCCTCATAGCCCTACGGCCCTGACCTTCGGCCCAGGCATGGTCCTGTGGGCCGATTTTCGTGCCGGGCAGGCCCGCAAAAAAAACGGGTCGTGCCTCACTTGGCCTACTTTTTATGTTTTTTGTGCAAATTTGCCTCATTTTGATGTTTTATTTATAAATTTGATTCATTTTCATGTTGGATGCAATGTGAGATAGATGCATGTTTAGATTTATAACTATTATATATTAACATTTTATATATTGTCATGTCTAAATATTTTAGCGGGCCGACCGAGCCATGCCTTGACGGCCCACCGTGCCTAGGGTGTGGCCCAGGCACGGCCCGCACACCGGGCCAGGCCAGCCCGGGCCTGTACAAAACCGGGCTCGTGCCGTGCCCGTACCGGGTCAAAAATGGCGGGCTGCGGGCCGGGCCACCGTGCTGGGGCTTTATGCCCAACTTTATTGATATGTGCGCGTAGCGGGGACGGTACGGTGGGTCGGGCAAGGCCTTTCCCTTGCGGCCTTGCGTTCCGAATGAAGCTTCGCTTTGCCTCCTCCTCTGACTCCTGAGAATCCGTCATTAATTGATCGGCGTGTAGGCTCAACCGCTGCCTGCGCTAGCTAAGGGCACTCTCAATGCAAGACTTTATCATAGAGTCCAAAACTATCTATTACCACTTATTTATGGTATTTTGCTGATGTGACAGTATATATATTGAAGAGAGATGGTGAAAAAAATAAGACTTCAGGTCTTATTTAGACTCTAAATCTATAATATTCGAGATAATAAATAGGTTTAGACTCTATAATAAAGTTGTACTATAATCATCACACGCACGTTATTTATGTATTTGCAGTTTCAGGCACCCAACACGCGTCCGTTCGCCTGCGCCAGTACGCGCTTCCAATGGCCGCGCTATCTATCCGTCGTAGTATTCTATTTCGTCCGGCGCTTTGTTTAGATGGAAAACGATATGCAGCATTTTTATTTGTATTTGACAAATTACTGTTCAACTATAAAGTAACTAGGTTTAAAATATGGGTCTAAGCAAATTACAACGTATAATTAATTATTTTTAATTTATATTTTATACTCAATGCATACGTAGACGGAAAATCTTGTAAAGTTCTGAAATTTTTATTGTCACATGCAGCCGCTTTATCTACGGAACCGCAGACACATGCTCAGTTAGTTTCAAAATTTAAGTTTAAATTTAATTAAAATTTTAGAGAAAAATATAAAAATTTATGCATCAAATAAGTATACTATATATACATATTTATTATATAATAAAGAAAATAGTGATATTAAGTTGGTGATATAAATTTATTATTTTATAATATAAATTTGCTTTCACTCTCCAAAATTCCTAAAATGACTTATAATTTCGAATGAAGAGTGTAATAAATAGTATAATTAATTTTATAGAACATAGATTATCCGATCTTTAGAAATTAGTAAGTCTTTTTGTTTATATAAGTTCACGAGCAAACCCCGCTTACACTCGTCATTATTGTTTTAAGCTTCGAAGCAATGGTATTATTTATACTGGCAAACGCGCGCAACAGTGTATTGCATTGCTTTCATGGTGCGCTGGTCGTGGGTTCATTTTGCTCGTGCAGTTGCTTACACGCTCGTTTCCTATTGTTTATTTTTTTTTTATTATTCTTATATTATGACGACGGACGGCTCCGTCAAGCACAGCAAGCGAGAGCTATGAACACGAGATAGCTAGATAACGCTCACGAGAAGAATTCAAAGCAAACGTGTTGGCTTGGATTGTTTTCTCCATAGATCTACATGATGGTGCATTGTTTTCTTGGCTTGGCCAATTAGTTTATGTTTATTACTATTTTTGTTAGTCAGAGCCTGTTTGGAACATCTCACAGCGGCTTTATGAGCTATTGTGAGAGGTGTTTTTTTTGTTTTTTTTTGCCAGACATCCATTTTCAATATAGTTGGATGAGTGAAGTTGTTTTTTCTCCTCCTCTCACGAGACGAGATATATAGGATAAAGCCGAAAAAAATAATTTATTCTATTATTCTATCAAACGAAGTTGTTTTACTAAATACTTGATCCAAAGTATATTAGTTTTAAAAAAACAATCTATAAAGCTATTTTATAAAAATAATAAAATAGATTAAATAGTGCAGCTAACCTATGTCAAACGGGTCTACATACATCCAGACTTATAAGATATATATATATATATATATATATATATATATATATATATATATATATATATATATACCTCCGTCAAGTAGCCACTGCCGTGTCTACTGCAGTCTATGCGACCTACCTTGAAACCTTTACCAAAAATGCAACAATTCAAGAGGCCAAAATATAAATTGAAGGAGAGGAGACGTCTATCTAAACCGGTCACACTAGTTGGCGAAGGCCGGAACTCTGAACCAATCTTGCAAATTACGACATGCATATGCGCAGTCAGTTTTCTGGCAACAACAACCAAAAAAAAAAAAAAGGTCAATGGAGGGGACAGGTGGCGCGCGCCGAGTGACGTGACCTGCTCCGTGAAGGAACAGACGACCTACTACCAAGCAGGCAAAATCGCACTCACCAGTGCCGCTCGCTGCCTGCGCGATTGACATGTCATATTTCCTCGCTGCCTCGGCGGATCCGAGAGTGTCGGATCGGAGCCGCCGACGACGGCGCCACCGCAACCACTGCACCCCCGGCCGGGCCTGCCCTGCCCGACGCGTGTGTGCGCGATGCCGAGGCAGCAGCTGGCTAGCAGTAGCAGGTGAATATATATTTCCCTTTCAGTTCTTCGCTCAACAGTGCGTGGCCGCGCGCGGTTGTTTTCGATCGTTATCTTTGCAATCAATTACTAGCAAATTGTGTCGTCGGGGTTCGCTTTCCAGTTCGTTTGGTGTGAGATGAAAGTGAGCAGCATGTTCGCTTGGTTTTTCAGCCGGCTTAAATCTAGCTGGAACAGTGTTTTTCTCTCACAAAAAATCAACCAGCAGTGAATAATCCTACCGAAACAGTGTATATTCCTGCCAAACGAACAGATCAGAGATGGATCTACAGTACGCTCCTTGTCCTAGCTAGCTTGGAGCCGACGATCGACGACGAGCTGATCGATTTCCTTGGAACCGTACCGTCCACAAGTTAGGGTTTATTAGGCATGATATTTTGTTGTCTTCTCAGGGGTGTGGTGACGCATGGTTTATTTCAAAGTCCAAACATGTACAGTACAGGCAAATTATTACTCAGGACATTTCTCACGGTCGCCACTGATACAAACCTTTGACTCATCAAATTTCCATAAAGATGGAGTGTATATATAATACTAGTAACATCCGTTTTATATATAGGTTATTACTTACATCGTCAATACATGTCATTGGCAAAATACAGCAGCAATTATTGTAACAACCATGCGTCTCTTTCTAGACAAAATATATAAATGCTTCAAATTCCATTATTATTGATTTTTTAATAGTGAATCGTATTTTATTTGTATTATACACTTTCAGGTATATGTAAGCTTCTTGTAGGAAAAGAAAACATTGATCAAATCCGATAAAGTTCAAATCTAAGTTCATGCACATATTAAATAACATATACTGAGATTATATTTCTATCTATCTATCTATCAACTAGAAAATTTCCAAATAGACATTTAGTCGAACACATTGGTTGGATGAACATGGAGCTCACCGCGTGGAAGTTAGAGACCGGATTCCGTGGTCCTTGGCATCGTGAAGGGATGTCCTGGCGGCGGCGAGGACGCTGGCGTGGAGCGCCCTCCTCCTGCGGCGTGGAACGACGGCGGCGGCGGCATGCTGCGGCATGGAGCGGCGAGGTCGCGTGGGGCGGCGGCGGCGGCGGTGTGGAGAGGCGGTGGCGTCGTGCTGTGGCTGAGTGGGCACTGGCGCGCGTCTGAACATTTCGGAGCGCGCCAGTGTCTGTTTAAATAATAACCGCGACATATCACTGTCGGTTCAAGCCACAAACCGACAGTGATGATGTGCTTCACTAACGGTTCGTTTCCAGCCTCTAATAATCCGGGGTCTGTCAGAGCTTAAACCGACATTGAAACGACAGAGAGGCTTCACTGCCGGTTCAAGCCACAAACTGACAGTGATGATGAGCTTCACTAATGATTCATTCCCCGCCTCTAATAATTCGGGGTCTGTCAGAGCTTGAACCGACAGTAAAGGTTCATTACCACCGGCCAAAAAAAAACGGAAGTGATGCTGTATTACGTAAGTAGTGAACCCTCTCGTGGATCATAAAACATTCCCCTAGTTGCCACCTGATCACGCGGTTTTGTTTTGCATGCGCCCTAGCTGAAAGCATATCCTAGCGTACGGTCAATATATTTATTAACCCAAGTCACCCACGCTACGAATGGAGCTCTCAGGCCATGTTTACTTCCGAAAACTTTAGAAATTTTGGCACTGTAGCACTTTCGGCTTTATTTGGTAATTATTATTCAATCATGTTGCAACTAGATTCAAAAGATTCGTTTCGAGATTTACAGACAAACTGTGTAATTAGTTATATTTTTTACTTATCTTTAATACTCCATGCATACGTTTAAAGATTCGATATAATGGGGAATCTTAAAAACTTTTGGAATTTTAGGGCCAACTAAACAAGGCCTCAATAATTTACAACATTTTTGTTTTCTTGCTTGTGTCGAGCTAGAAGAAGCAAAGTGAATTTTACACATGCCCTTGCGACCACATGGCTTATCACATCCACACAATATACATCCAAAGGTTGAGATACAAACATAGGGAGGGATGGATGGATGTGGACCCAGAAATCTAACGGTTGAGATGAATTACATGTGAAGAGATAGATGGTTGAGAAGGTCGCAAAAGAAGGGTTGGAATGGACAATGGGGCGCATGGCATGATCCATAGTTGAGGACAAGCATGGTTGAGGTTAGTTTTAGTGTCATGGCCTTTCTTCTTGCTTATATATAGCAGTTAGATAGCATAAAGTCTACATGAGCATGGGTGTGGCGGCGGCCAACTAAAGGCCTGTACAATGGTCGATGCTTATAGGCGGTTGGACAATTTTTTTTTGCCACGTGTATTCTAGGATGAACTAAATCAGGCGCTTGAGGCAGCTCTTACATGATCCTGCGATGATAAAATGATTAGCTATTGTATAAAACAGTTTATACCAGACAAGCTAAACTTCTTTATTTTATTCTTTCATTGTAAGTTTAGGCGTTTGCTGACAAAAAAATTTCTCTCTCCCACTAAGCGGCTCGTAAGAGCCCATTGCACTGTACATGGCCTAAGCGCTTCGTTGGCATGCAGACGCGAACCGAGATGCTTTCTTTCGGATCGGTTGAACAGGGCAAACCGCGTCTTGGAGCTAGAAAGCTGCAGAAGCGGCCAAAGGAGTGGTTTGCTCGCCCTTGTGTTCTTTAATATTGTCTCCCTCCTCCTCCTCCTTGCTCTCAAAAGAGGAATGCATGCTGCGTGCTACAGTAGATATTGTACTTTAGCTCATCCTGTTCTGCCTGTCCTATGGTGAACCTCACATGCATGATCCTGCATTCTGCCTTTAGATGTTCCTGGTTGACAAAGAAGAGTTATCAGTTTGTGTGGAACTAGCTAGTGTGCTGCATGTGGACTTGTCTTTTTTAATTGGAAAAAGTCTACTTACCCCCTGAATTATTGGGATGTGTCTAACCTAGACTCCCAACTACAAAACCAGGTAACGAACATCCTAAACTTTCGCAAACCAGTCAACTAACCCCCTGGGGCGGTTTGGAGGAGCGGTTTCGCTGACATGGCGTCCAGCGTGTGAGCGGTATGACATGTTGGCGAAGTGCATAGCCACTGACAGGTAGGCCCCACCTGTCAGGACAACCATGAAATACTCTGTCCCTCCCCATGTTCTCTTCGCCCGCGGCTCTTCGTCTCCGGCAATGCCCATCGTGGCCTCCAGCACGCCGTGGGCCTCCCCTAGCAGCAGCGCGGCGGGGACCTCCACGCCCACGTCGCAGCAACAAGGACTAGACGCCGCTGCAGGTCAAGCTCAACGGCGTGGCCACCAAGGGTGCTTCTCGGGGGCGTCTTCCACTCCTCCGGCTCGGAGGTCGTCACGAGCAAGGACGGAAGGACCAGCGTGATAGGCACGCCCAGTCACCCACCGAGACGTCCATCCTGGAGTTTGGCCTCGATGTGTACAAGTAAACCAAGGTGGAGCACGCCGGCGCCAAGAAGCTCAAGGTGGAGCTGTTCAACTAGGTGAAGAAGACGATGGCTGTGGTCATCGTGTCCCCGAACGCCGTCGGCCACCCACACGCGTTCCTCAAGGGTGCGTCCGAGACTCCGAGGTGGTCCTGAGCCGGTGAAGCTCCGTCATCGACGACACCGGGAGCGTGGAGAAGCTCACGGACCCGCGCAAGATAGTCGCCCTGCAGCGGCCACAGTCCACGCTGGAGGAACCGCTCAGCGGCGGAGACGCGGCGCAGAACGTCGACGAGCATGGCGACGGCGTGGCCGGCGACGTCGGTGGAGTAGACCATGCCGGAGTTGGCGACGGCGACGCCGTGGCGCGCGCACTCGCCGAGGTCGATGTGGTCCAGCCCGGTTCCCATGGTGAAGACGAAGCGGAGAGACGGGACGGCGTCGAGGAACGCGGCGTCCACACGGTTGGTTCAGGGCCGGCGCGGCGGGTCGCCGGAGTGCTGCGCAACTCACCCGCACGGTGCAGGAGCTCCTCGAGGAGTTCTGCAGCGTCGGGCGCGGGTAGATCCAGCTCTGGCGCCGCGCAGTCGCTGTCGTCCGCTTCTAAGGAGCCCCCTCAGCTCGACTCCTTGCAGCCACCACAACCCGGGCCCGCTGCCGCCTCCCTGCTCCCGTTCCTCCGAAGCCTGCCGAACCTCCCGCCGCTCCGCGTCTCCAGCAGCGCAGCGGCGTACACGTCGTCGTGGCCGTTGAGGCCGCGCAGGGACGCCTTGAGGAATCGCGCAACGCGCGGCGTACGCCATCAACAGCGTGGCGGACCCGACGCCGGCCTTGGCCTCCACCACATCCGTGCCGTCATCCCGGATCCTGGCGGTTAGCTCCACCTCCTCGTCCGTGAACGCCACCTTGGACTGCAGCGGCAGGATGGTGGCGGTCGCGTGGCCGCCCACGACCGGCACGTCCACGTCCGCGACCGGGAGGCCCTTCCGCGCCGCCACGAACACATTAGCGCGGACCACGTCCAGCGTCGTGACGCGAACGACGCCGGCGCAAGGTGCCTCAGGACGGCGTCCCTGTGCGCGCGCAGCTCCGCGACGAGTTGTCGCACCTGACCGGCGGCGCGCGCGTGAGCGGTTCACGGGGAGGAGAGAAAGTCTGGCGGCGGCGCGCGCAGAGGACGCGAGGCGGGCGAGGTCCTTCTCGGCGCGGCGCTGCGCGCGGACGGCCGACGCTAGGCGCGAGCGCAGACTGGGCACGGCGAGGTCGGGCCTCATGGAGCCCCGCTGTCGTGTCATCCTCTTCCGCCCAGCGAGGCCACGCCTACTCCACACCCGCCGGCATGGCCGTGCCCGCCCGCCAGCCGCAAGGGGTGTCTGCGCGAAGAGGACAAAGGAGGAGAGAATAGAGAAGGGTGGCTGACATGTGGGCCATCGCCACGTTGTCGCCCACGTCAGCTGCTACGGTGGCAAAACCACCAAGGGTTTTTTTTTGACCGGTTTAGGAAAGTCTAGGCGGTAAAATACCCGGTTTTATAGTTTGAGGGATGAAATAGTCGAGCCCAGATAGTTGAGAGGGTTATCTAGACTTTTTCTTTTTTAATTTATGCCGGTGTTGCCATCGCCATGCCCTACTGTATGTATGTGTGTGTGGGCTGGAGACTCGAGGGGAGTCAAAAGGCTGTACTAGAGTCTAGAGGGTACTGGGAGTAGTACGTACAGCACTACTGTACACCAGTAGAGAAGAAGTACGTATACTTGAGGCATGCATCAGGCAGGTTAGGCAGCTCGCCAGGACCGGACCGGACTCGTTGACGGTTGACACTCGACATGCGTGTGTGTGTGCATCGGATGCTGCATGCTGGGAAAATCAGAATTCAGATGCACAAGAAAGTCTCCTCGTAGCCTTTGGTCAATTCACACCAGCTAGCGCCAGGGTGATGGTAGCTAGCCGGCCATGCATGCATGCTTTCCTCTCGTGCGTACTGTACGTCTGTACGTACGGCAGCGAGAAGCTAAGACTATACTAGCTAGTACGGAGTACGTACAAGAGAAGAAGAGACGACATACGATAACAACACTGGACCACCACAACCTACATCAGTGGGAGCACACGTACGTCGTCTATGCAAGGAGTCTTCTGTCCATTTCGTCGGTGAACAAGCGAGTTTAGTAAGTACTCCGTAGATAAGTAAAGATTACCGGCCGTATACGTAAAATAGTGTAAGCATGCAGGACAAAATAATCACACAGTGATCGAGCTCCAAATTGAGGCTCCCTCGACAGTCAGTGAGTTGTGCTGAGTGTTACTGTACTTGTCGGTGTGGCCAAAGGAGAAAGAGGCGGGCCCTTGTGTGTGTGTGTGCGTTTTTTTTTTCTCAGCGAGCGAGAACCCGGCCGGGCCCGCGCGCCGGCAGAAAAGAAGAGCACCAGATATTCTCAGCGTCCCCACTCTTGTCAACCAGCGGCGGTGGCTCCGACACCGCACGTATGCGTGCTCGGTGCTCGGCTCGTTCGTCAACAGTTTACACGTATACTCTCCGGCCGATGACGCGGTTTCTCGGACCCGCCTCGGCATTCGGGATTTTGGGCGCTAGCGAGCGGCTACGGGTCGTCGTCGTAGCTACCTCCGGCCCTCCGACGTCAGCGTTGCGTGAGCCCAGCTTCAAGCCGGCCGGAGAGATCGGGCTGAAAGACGTACAGTATAATAGTATGCGCGGTCGCGACGACGTACGACGTGCTACGGTATGGTGGCACCGCATGCATGGACACGATGCACACGCGCCACGTACAAGCTAGATCGACGAGCCGCGCGCCGGCGGCGGCGACCCGGTGACAGCGCTGACCGGATCGGACTACACGTACGTACTACGCACCCTAGCTGCTGTTTTCTTGCACTTGGAGCATGCATGTTGTTAATGCCCATCATTTCTCACCTTACAAATAAAGTCGCCACAACAAATACGTTTGGCAAACGTTGGCAAGCAAATATGGCCTGGCGACGACAAGAGACAATTCAACAAATTGTTCCACCGAATCAAAATACTCTACTTAATTAATACGTACTACTTGATTATCATAAATAACTGGTCGGTACTATATAAACTAAACATATATGCCGAATATATATAGTTTGGTCAACTTTGACGATGACGACGACTCAAAGTTTACGCGACAAAAGTTCCATCTCAATAGTCTCTAATTTCCGAGACTCGGGAGAGGTCTCTTCTAGAATCGATCACTATTCCATCCTATATTCGGCCTCTTCGCTTGACCGTTTTTTGGCTAATAAGTTGGCTGATGTTGGTTTTTTAGCTATTTTTTCTATGAGAAAAAATAATGTTTTAGTGACTGATAAGCTAAGCGAACATGACAATCGTGTTTGCACGGTTTCTACTAATCAATAATCAGTAGAAAACGGACTTTCGGTTCTGACTTTAGTCCTAGTTGTCTTGTGAACAGAGATCAAGTTTCACCTACACTAAAGATCCTTTAGTCAGGGGCGAAGAAAAGTGGAGGCCAAATTGGACCTCCGCGCCCCCTGTTTGAATTTTTTTTTTCAATAACCGATAGTTTTCTAGAAGTCTAAACTACATGTATAGCTATTTAACATCTTACCTTTATTTGATGCTGAATTAACCAATTTAGCCATCTCTAATTTATGGGTCATTTATCGTCACTACCTTTAGTCTTCTTTGAGTCATGATTGGTAATACTATTTCGAACTAAAGGTCCTTGAACATGTTAGTTCAAAAATAAAACATCTCATTCGAAGTCACATATGCTATGTAGGTGAGATACAAAACTAGCTCGAGGCAATACGTCTTGGGTCTGATTCGAATCTCATGAGCCACGCTAGGGTCGTAGGAGGTATTATTTTTTAGCCTCAAAGGACATTTAGCTCCGGTTAAGGACTTTCGCCCCGTTCGTCTGATCGTTTCGGTGACTGATAAGTCGGTTGATCCTGTTTTTGACTATCTTGTTGTGAGAGAAAAAACACTGTTTCGATAGCTGATAAGCCGGCTGATCCTGTTTTTGACTATTTTGTTGTGAGAGAAAACACTATTTCGATAGCTGATAAGCCGGCTGATAAGCCGAGCGAACATGACGAAACTTGTTTTCTTGTACTAGACGATCCTGTGTTGTAAGAGGGGCTAAAATCTGAACTCTGAAGACGATCCTGTGTTGTAATTAAGAGGGCCCCTAAAGTCTGTACTCTGAACAAGTAAATAGATGATGTGCGCACTAGTGTATTTTGGTGTTTGTCCTTGGATGAGCTGCTACAGGTTGACCGTGAAGTAAGGTTTGGCTTTGCTTTCTATTCAGACTTCTTGTGCAATGAACCAAATTACTTCTATGAGACCTTCTGAACCTTCTAATAATTGTAAACGACCACTTCCGCGAACGGCTTTTGGATTTCTGCACCGATCGAGATCAACAAAGAAAAAGGTACTATACATATATGCTGCATCGCTGTTTGAGCAATAGTACTGGGTGTGTACGCTTTGCCCATCAAACAAGTCTTTGATAAAAGCCGTGCTACAAGGTCCTCTTTCCACACATAACTCTCCCAGAGGTAGTTATTATGCTTTAATTTGCAAAAGATAAAGAAAACATAAGCAAACAGATGTAATATCGGGGTAGGCCTGCTAATAGGTGGAAATCCACCCAAGCATTTCAATCAGATTATTTGCTATCCCCTGTTTGAAAGTCTATATAGCTGCTCTCCTGTCAAATCAAGTGTATTATTTTTTTGAGGATTTTTGCGTCAGGATATTAAACTTTTTCAAAATTGCTGTGGGACACCGCATGTCCTGCAGCAAAGAAAAAAGTTTCTCATAATACAGGAAAAAGTGTCCCACAACAAAGGAAAAATATTTCAGTGTCCCACAACCAATTTTGAATAAGTTTAGTGTCCCATAGCAAAATTTCCCTTTTTTCTTCTCCTCCTCCAACATATTGCCAATATCATCTAGGGTGAATTAACATGGGATGGATCTGGTACATTTCACTATTTCAGGCAGAGGGGAGGGGGTGAGTTTAAAGTAGTTACTTAATTAGAACTATGGAGCAACCTCAATCTCTCACGAGATAAGTAGGATATATGCTCTTACCCAACCCAACCCATATGAAATTAACTCTTTTACCCAATCCACCAACCCTATATTTTATTACTTCAACCCAATCTAATCCAACAATCCACCGACTAGTAGAACCCACATATTTGCTAAAAAAAATCTAGGGGTTTGCATAAGTTGCATAAAACTTGTCGGCCCACATCAGAAGCCTAGTCCTAGATTTAATATGTTACATTCATATCTTAAAATTTTATCAAAATTGACTAAAATTTTATGGAGATGGTTCAATACAATAGCTAGCACTAACATGTCAACATTTAGACCGCACATCAAAACCAGATGCTGGAACAGAAATCTCATGGTACTGCCTTAATTTTTTAACGAAATTGATCAATTTTTTTTTATACAGGATGACATGAAGCTAGCTACTTTGTGCCATTAGCATGGCAAAATCTGCATGTGGTACTCGCATCAAAATCCAAATCATGGAAGTAAAAGCTAATGTTCTCACACCTTAAAACTTTTCCAAAATTGGATAAGATTTGTTGGAATGATTTAGTGTACTAAGAAGCTACATTAATTGTTCTAGTCAATCGAGTTAAATATGAATCTACTCCCATCCATTCAAAGTATACCCACTTGAGAACCCAACCCATTAAACTCATGTAAACTTGATCTATTATTAACAACATAAAGTTTGGCGCTCAACAAAATATACGTTTTAGAACTAAATTTAAGTTCACTGCAGGCCTTAGCTATTACTTGGTTTTGATCCGTCCAAGCTTAGTACTCGTCAGTGAGTAGTGACACAGTGAGAAACTGGTTTGGAAAAGGATTCTAATTAAAATCCTAGTATGAACAATGCTTTTCCCTTATTCATCTCCCACTACGAAAAGCATCATGAATCTTTAAAGGGCTCTACACATAAACAAGACACAATCACACAATTGCTCACCTTTCTCGCTCTCCCCTTTTGACAATGAGGTATCTAGAGCTAGCTTTAGGCTTGAAAAAATGCCGATATAAAGTGCTGCAATGCCTTACAGACTTGTACTGGCCTCAACTAGGAAAGAATCAGCTATTGCGGGAATCATGCTTTTCTGGTTGTTTAGATACGTTTAATAGGTTCCTCCATCTGGACATGGGGAAAAATGCTGCTGCTTTGCTACTGTGGGCCAAATCTTCTATATCAGTAAGCTGATACGCTATATATTCTTCCACTGATTGGTTTGGTCCACTAATACTACATGGTTAATTATTAGAGTTTTACCCTTGCAAAAAAAGGACTAATAAAAAGGCCTTTCGATGGAAAAATAATAATAAAATCACTATGTTTCATCTCGGGTGTCTCTTAATTATTGTACAAGCTTTATCCATCCAGCAATCAAGTATATGGATGCATGTTGGACTAGGATATGCTGTGCATGCTTTATTTGTGTAATTTAAGTAATCTCTAGTGTCCATTATGAAAATCAAGGCTGCAATTGTTGTCCTCACTTTAATACAACCAATGTACTATTTGTAAAAAATAGATATTTTTCTACTTTAATTTGTAGCCTGTTTTTTAAATGATTTTTGCTGACAGCTACTAAATAGGGTCGTTGGTAGAAATCCATTTACTTGCAAATCAAAATGCTCTATTTTCACAAGACTTTCACACCGACAGTCAAAAACTACTGAGTAGAAATCAATTTTTACTGCCAGTAGACATAGTTTGTGTACTAGTGTTATTGTCAAAGGTTGTGCAACTTTGGTCCATCTTGAAATAAAGAACATATGAGGAAGTGACAAGATTAGCATATGAATTGAAAATCTAGATTTTTTTACTAGAAAAAAAAATTGAGGTGAAACTGCTTGTAGTGCAGTTCAAAACAATTGGTTCCATCCTTTTCCTCTTGTGTAATAAAGGCAGTACTTTCAAGGCTAGATGAATTATTTGCTTTGACGTTTGAAGTGAGCAATGATGATTCAGGTTTATTCAAAAGTTAGGGTGTCTTTCACCTTGATATATATGCATGTTTGGGTATGGAAATTGGAAATGCCGCACCCCCAGTATAATTGTTTGGCGTATTGAGGTGACGTCCCTTGAAAAGTTTGCTTCCAAACAACACCGGAGAGTGACTGTCCTACTCCTCAGGAGGAGGTAGATACAAGAGAAAGCAGGAGGAGACGACAGAGAAAGAAAAGGCGGGAAAGCTACGTGTCATCTAACGAAAAAAACAGGACGCACGCTTTCAAAAGCGATGGGTTGTATAACGTCATAACGGCATGATTAGATGCTGCGAAGGGACAGGGAGCATCACTGGCTAAATCTTGTTCATTAAGCTAACGGGGAAGCTAGCTAAGAGGAATATTGTAATAATACCTGAACGACGCGTCGACGCCGATATATATAAATAAATTATAAGAAAAGGATTTATTTGGCCAATCAGGTAACCACTGAAATTAATGATGCAGACAGGCATCACATTCCCCTGCCGGAATAATGTCGCTAGCTACAGACGTTGATAGTGTGTCAACATAAATACTATCATTTCGACGGCGTATAGCGATACTAACATAATAATGGCTAGTAGTAGAGCTGAGCAAATATAGTTAATTAAAATTGAAGGCAGAGAGAACCGAACTGCACAACTTAAACACTGATGCTCTTGTTCCTAACTAATATATGGAATTGGATATACTTGAATTAATCTGTCTCTAAAAATGATCTCAAGTCAAGATGTAGAAAGTAGAAACTATAATGAACCAACAACCAAATGGCGACCAATTTGTTATGTTAGGATCTTGATGAATCTTTTTGTTTGACTTGTGAGGCCAGTCCAAAACTGTCCAAGCAAGGTGAATGACATTGCTCAGTAGTCCTCTCTGTCAATGCATCAGGATGGTGACGAGAGGATAACTACTCCTTTCGTTTTAAATTATAAATCATTTAAAAAATATTAGAGAGTTAATTATAGAAAGAAATATAAAGATTTATAACATGGAAAAAGTATACTATGAAAATATAACTAATGAGTAATGATACTTAGTTTGCATCATAAATGTTATTGTTTTTTTTATATAATTTTGATCAAACTTGAAAAACTTTTAGTTCAAGATTAATTTGAGACGGATGGAATAATATATATTCAAGGCGAACACCACACTTCCAACAAGTATATTCTTGACTGCATATATACCAGTCCTCCTCAAAGGAAAAGAGAATTGCAATATATATTCATGTCACTTGAGCAGCAAGCTATGTACGTAATCCATCGGTTGAGGTATGTACGTAGTCCATCGGTTAAGTTGGCACCATCACACCTAGTCATCATCAACCAACCATCGTCGTACTACGTACGTGGAGGGCTGGATCAGGGAAGAAGAAGACGCACCTGCATGGCTGCCACTGCGATGCAATTAGTGATGAATATATATATATATATGGATTAGCAGAGTATTAATTCTATCAGTCGTAGAATCTAATCTCGAGTTGGCTGACGATGGATTTGGTTCCTGTGTCTCTGTACGTTCGCTCTCTGCTTCAGTTCGATCTAATTGGTGGCGTTTGCTGATTCTGTTCTGTCCGAGTCTAATCATCACCTGCCTAAACGCGGAATCAGGCAGCTTCATTTTCAAATTGTTGTGCGTAGAGGTGCTGGTTCTGCCATGCTGGGAAGCTGATTGAGGCTGTTGTCGTCGCCTAGCTCCTCTCATCACTCGTCTTCTCCAGCGCGGCCGAGGAAGCTTCTAATTAATCGGAACCCCATCAGCAGGAATTCCAAGGTTCAAACAACGACCAGAATTCAGCTGTGTTTTACCCGTGTGGATCGGAATCCTCTGCATTCTGAATGTGCCATAATAAGTCGGGTCGTCGTGGAGAACTTTGGCGTGGTCATCACGTGCTGATTCATATTGACGGACGATCGACCTCACCTTTCGCAAGTGATGGCACACGTTCAACCTCCCTAACAACTCACTGACAGTGCAGTGCTCTAGTGCGCGCAATGAGCACCTAATCTCTGCTGTTCCACTAGATATTTGTGGTAAGCTTAGTTAGTAGGCCCGCATAGCTAGCTTTCATTTAAGAAGAAGAAAAAGAAGAGGGGGGCGAGCATCGCAGTTTCATCATCGATCATCTTCTTCTGAAAATGACTTTGACAGTGGTAGACATTTAATTCGAATCCTGAGAAACTGCAATTTAATTATTTTTGGCAGAAACAAGTGTATTATCTATGACGGATCGACATTGCTCGACCAGTACAGAATTACCAGAATCGACTAATTGGAATCGTGGATCATGGTAAGCCTTTCAAGTTCACATCACACCTGCCGAAGACTGTTACTCGCCGGTCGGCGCTCAATTCCAATCCAATTCTAATTTCAGGGCCGAAGCGTGCCGGCACTCCGGCTGCGTATTTGCACCCGCTGTATGGGCCTGTACGGGCCGGGCCAATATTGCGAGCACAAAACGAAAAAGGAAGAAGCCCAAGCTCGGAGGGCCGCCATCGCGTTACGTCACCTGGATGTCATGCAGCGAGCTGAGGCTCTACATCTACTGCAGGACGAGCACTGAGCACACAGCGTAGCATATATTGACGTACATACACGCCATGCACGAGGCCACGAGCTAGTAGCTTTAACTTTGGTCTCGTCCTTTCTGGCATGGCAAATGGCATGGCTAGCCATTGCAAAAGTCTTGCTCATCTTCGTCCTCTCTCAGCGCCCTGGCCGGGGCAGTTGGCTGAAAACTACGTGATGGATTTGAAACATCCTTATTATTATTAGAGGAGAAAGGACGAAACAACGTAAAGAAAATAAAGCAGTGTTCTCGAAAAAAAAAACAAAGCAGTGCGGTGAGGCCGGTCAATTCGGAGCCAGCACTCTAGCAGAGCAGCAGCCACCATTATTAGAGATAAAATAAAAGGCAACAGGATGCATGCATATATGCGCCAATTATATGTATGTTGGGATGATGACGATGGAGTTTGCAATAATGCAGCTGGCTAGCTATATAGAGGATCTTGTAAAGCTAACAGCAAGTAACAACTTTAGCCTGCCTCTCTCTACCAAGAAAATATAGCTGATGGCGATCACAAAAAAAGGCTTGTTAGTTAGGATCATTAGTTGTTAAGATCCTAGCTTTCGTGTGACCTCAGTATATCAACCAGGGAAGAAAAGCTACTCGTAGTGTCAAGGACGTAGTCTTTACCCTATTCCGACGATTACCGTCTCGATTCATTCTTCGCCTACTAGAGGATCTCAGAAATAAAGTGGTGACTTAATTGCGTCTCTGGTGGAAAGGGAAATAGCAAAAAAGGAAGGAAAGTAATAGCACACAAAAGCTTTCCACCTATAACTGTTTCTAGGGATTGGGAATGGGTCACATCGACCCATTGGGTAGTTAACCTGACGTACAAAATTAAAGACAATGGATCATATAAGCTCACCTTTATAGTTTAAAATAGATAGTCTAAGGTTGAAATTTATTGACCTAATGGGTATGATGGGTCGATCCAATCTACAACTAGAGGTGACACATGCATACGCATGTATGGGTGTGCGCAGACACAATATATATGCAATAACTTTTGTGGTTTATATATAGAGGATGCGTGTAATCCATACATGTTACTTGTTAAAAGGGTGGACAATATGCATGAGCTAAAACTAGCTAGATAACACACATTTGAATTATGATCGAAGTGATTAACTAAAATCTTGTACCTATCTTTTCTATAAATGTTTATCCTTGATAGTATACATGGTCTATACTCTACGATAGCAAAAAAAAAAAAGTCGTCAATCTATAATACCCATTGAACCAATTGAGCCATAGACTTTTGGTAAAACCCATGTCCCTCAAAATTAGGATTGAGGCCACAAGCCAGGTTGATCCATTCGCATCCCTATATGCTTTAATTTTGTATGTGCACCACCAGTGCATGCAGTGGCGGAGACCCGGGGTAAGACCCCCAATCTCGTATACTTTCTAGTGAAATTTGTTGAAATTTTAAAACAAAATTATACTGTTGGTCTCTCTAAACACAATTATATATGCTTTGCGATTGTATGCACATGAAAGAGGTCACCTTTAATCGTCAACCTAGGTTATTAAAAAGGATTTTGACTTGAAAACTGTCAAATAAATCTCACAGGCCTCCTCTGTTTGTCTCGCCACGTTTTTACAGTGTTACTGCACATGACAGTGGCTTGTAACGGAAAACTGGGGTTTCTGAACTTATTAGCACAATGCATGGTCCTGTAAATTTTTTAAAGAGATCCCAAGTTTCACTGAAGGTGCTGTGTATATGTTCTACGGTGCAACCGCATGTTCTAAGACTCTATTTGGATTCTTTTTTTTTCGCGACCGGGTGTGTACCCATTTTTCATTAAGAGGGAAGCAAAAAGGTGGTACAGAGATGGCCGCAAAGGACCTAAGGAGCAAAGGCTGGGAGCCCTACTTCTACTGAGCTAGAAAAAAGATGTTACATGGCGATTAGGTGTGCGACCAAAGCAGCTCTAGCGCCGACATAGGGCTGTAACCGGCGGCCACCCAAAGGCCACCTTCATCCATGACGGTATTGGCCACCGCAGACGACGGGGAGCTGCGAGCATCGAAAACCCGCGCGTTGCGCTCCTTCAAAAGGCACCAAGCAATCAGGAGAAGCAGTGAGTCGAACAAGGGCCGGGACGCGCCGTCCAGCCGGATGCGGCTGCTCCAGCCACCAACTTGCAAGGTCATGATCGCCGGTGGGCATTAAAATCAGGAGGTCCAGTCTGTTGAGGGTGTCGAACCAGACCTCCCTCGCGAAGACGCAACCGAGGAAGAGATGTGAGCAGGTTTCCGGTTCCTGCCCGCAGAGAGAGCAAGTGTCGTCGTCCTGAAGCCCATGACGTTTGCGACGACCGGCGGTCCAAAGACGTTTGTGCAGGGCGAGCCAGAAGAACATTTTGACCTTGGGTGGCGCCCGCATGCGCCAGAGCTCCATGACGCCGAGGAGGGAGGTGGAGCCGGCAAAGAAAGCGTGGTAGGTGGACGAGGCGAAGTACTTGCCCGAGGAGGTCCAGCGCCATGTGAATTGGTCGGGCACCAGAGGGTCAAGCACCACCTCCTCGAGGACCGACCAGACCCGCAGGTAGTCGTTAAGCACCTGCACGGTTCGAGCACCTAAAATGTCGGCCACCCAACGGTAGTCGAGAAGGGCGTCGCGTAGGGAGCGCGCCTTGCCGGCGCGTGAGACGGCTGCGAACAGCGCCGGTGCAAAGCGGTGCAAGGGCCCGACCGAGCTCCAGTTGTCGGTCCAAAGCTTCGTCGAACCGCCATCTCCGATGACGACGGAGAGACTTGCCGCGCACATGGCAGAGATGCATCTGTCCTTCTTGGATGGTAGGTGCACCCATTGGCGCTGCGGCTCCGTTCGCGCCAGCCACTCCCATCGCAACCGAAGCGCGAAGCCGAAGTAGTGCAGGTCAGAGATGCCGAGGCCGCTGAGGTCAGTTGGGCGACAGACCGTGGACCAGGCTACCCTGCACCTTCCACCCGAGCATGAAGCCGAGCCAGCCCAGATGAAGGCCTGGCGACACCGATCGATTTGTCTGATCGCCCAGGGAGAGAGGTAGCAGGCAATGCTGGTGTGCACCGGGATGGCCGACAATGTAGACTTGGTGAGCGTCACTCGTCCGGCATTCGTGAGCAGGCCCGCTTTCCAGGTGGGGATGCGCGCTGCAACTGCGTCGATCAGGCGCTGTTCGTCCCCGCGGTGTAGCCGGCGAAGGGAGAGGGGTATACCCAGGTAGATACAGGGGAACGGGCGGACCGCACATGGGAACGCCGATAGGACTGCGCTGATTACATCATCGTCGCAACGGATTGGAGAGGCAATGCACTTGTCGACGTTAGAGACCAAACCAGAGGCGCCCGCAAATAGTTGAAGGATGTCCGCGAGACACGCGAGGTCTTCAGTGGTCGGCGAGATGAACACGATGACGTCGTCGGCGTAGAGAGACACGCGCGCCATGGCAACCGCGGCGGGCAAGGGGAGAGGAGTGCCATGGCATCAGCCTCTCTGATCAAGGAGTTGAGAACCTCCATGACGAGGACGAAGAGTAAAGGCGAAAGAGGATCTCCTTGCCTCAGACCCCTGGCGTGGACGATCCGGCGACCGGGTCTGCCATTGACAAGCACGCGCGTGCTGACCGACGAGAGCACTAGCGCCACCCAGTCGATCCATCGATGGGAGAAACCGTGACTCTGAAGCACCGTGAAGAGGAAAGGCCAGTCAACTGAATCCAAGGCCTTCGCTATGTCGATTTTCAGTAGGAGACTTGGATGCTTCTTGGCGTGCAGCCACCGACAAGTAAGCTAGACCGAGCGAAAATTGTCGTGGATCGCGCGACCTTTGATGAAGGCGGTCTGGTTACTAGCGACCATCAGAGGTAGCTTGGGTGTGAGCCTCCTGGCAAGACACATTGCGAAAAGTTTCCCGAAGCTGTGGGTCAGCGCGATCGGTCTGAAGTCCTTGAGCTTGTTCGGGGCGTCCGTTTTCCTTAGCAGGACCATCAAGGCACCATTGAGGAGATGGAAGCTCCTGCCATCAAGAGACCAAAGGGCGTTCAAGGCGTTTAGGACATCCGACTTGATGATCGGCCATGCTACCTTATAAAAGGCGCCACAGAAGCCATCCGGGCCAGGGGCGCGATTGCTGGGCATGTCCCTGATAGTCTCCCATGCTTCTTGCTTGGAGAAACAGATGTCCAAGCCAGACAGATTCAGCCGTGGCAGCAGGTCGTCGAGGTTGATATCGTGTGAACGAACAAACGGTACCCCGAGGATGTCATTGAAGTATTTGTAGATTGCATCAGATTTGGTTTGATCTTCCGAGAACCATACACCTTCATGAAGAATCGAAGGGATAGTGTTTTTGCAGCTTCTATGGCAGGCTTGAAGGTGGAAATACTTGGTGTTCGCGTCGCCTTCATCAAGGTTGCGCAGCCGGGCACGTTGCCGCGCAATCGTGCGCGCCAGGGAGGCAAGACCGAGGCTCGCCATTTTTAGCTGTTTACGTAGCTTGAGCTCGTCCGCCGAGAGTGCACGCTCTTCCTGGGCCTTGTCAAAGTGGGAAATAAGCTCCCGCGTCATAAATAACTACGAACGAATGCTGCCAACGCAAGACACGCTCCAGCTCTGCAGCGCCTTGGCAGTGTGGCGTAGTTTGTGGTCAAGCAGCCTGCATGGATCAGCCCTGGGGAGGTCACAGTTCCAACCAGCGCGAACGACGTCCTCAAACCCGTGCATCCGGACCCAGAAGCATTCAAAATGGAAGCGGTGTTTTGCCCAAGGCTGGGTGTTAAGCTGGAGCAGTAGTGGCGAGTGGTCGGAACAGTCGCTCGACAGGCAACACGGGTGGTGGTTGGGGAAGGCTTCCTGCCAATCGATCGAGGCGAAGGCGCGATCAATCCATTCCAGCGTGGGAGCGTCGCGTTGGTTCGACCATGTGAAGAGACGACCATGTAAAAACAGCTCCTACAGACTGACATCGTCTAACAAACGATGAAAACGCCTCATGGCACGAAGGTGGAGGCGGTTGTTGTTCTTGTCGGCAGCAAGGTAGATTTGGTTGAAATCCCCACAGACGAGTAGCGGCCCCTGCGCTTGCATACGAATGTTACAGAGCTCGTCAAGAACCCCCGCTTTGAGCTCCTCCAGCACCGGGCCGTATACCGCGGCTAGCGTCCAAGGTGACGTGGGCGAAGAGCTCGAGGCGATCTTAATCGAAACAGCGTACTGTAAACAGGCCGGGTCAGTGACTACCCAAGTGTCACGACACCATGCTACAATGACACCACCAGCTGCGCCAACTGAAGGGAGACAAACATAATCAAACCCAGCACCCATGAATTCGCAAGCCACAGAGTCAGAGAGTACAAAGAGCTTGGTTTCAACCAAGCAAAGAACAGAAATGCGCTCTTGGAGCATGAACTCGTGGACGACGGACCTGCATGCTCTCATGTTGAGCCCTCTAACATTCCAGATTAGGAGGTTAGATGACATTGGGAAAACTATTGCGCGACAGGGGCTGGCAGTGGTCCTCAGTTGTCCACCGATTGCCATTGCTGGCGGCCTGGAAACAGCACGCTCATGGCCTTTCTGGTGCAGGGGTGGAGCGGCTCCTTGAAAGCAGCGTTGTGGAATTCGTCGAAGGAGACTTCGTCAGGGACTGTGGTGCTGACGTCGAGGCCGAGCTTCCTCATAACTTTCCTGGCCTGCGCTTCGGGCTTCGGCTCCCGGAACCTGCTTTTGGCAGCCAGCCGGGCACTTCTCTTGGGGGTCGAGGCATCGTCCTCCACGTTCCTGGTCGCCTGGAGCGTAGGAGTGGCAAGGATGGCTGCCGGGAGTGGTACCGTGAAGCGGTCGAAGAGGGTCCCCCGCAACGGAGCAGCCAGGGCTGCAGGGGCTTCCGGAGACGGCGGTGCCAGGCCAGCACCTGGAGAGCGGGGGAGATTTGGCGCGTGGCGAAGTTCAGTGTCCGCGAACGAAGCCCACCAATCAGCAGGGGCAGCCGTGGCCGGGAACAACACGGTGGGAGTGATTGTCCTTGCTGGGATGACAAGCTCACCACTGACATAAGCAGGGACCGTGACCGGGAGCAGCCCGACTGGAGTGAGTGTCCCAACTGGGCCCGCAAGCTCACAACCCACATAAGTGGGCCACCAGTCCAGGGCACAGGGCGGGGTGGACATGTCGACAAAATACGCGTCGCAGTCTACCTAGGGGGTACCGCACGGTAGTATATTGTAGGCGGAGGTGTGGCGACGGCGATCAAGCGTAACACAGAGAGCATAGACACGGCGATTTAGACAGGTTCGGGCCGACAAATCACCGTAATACCCTACGTCCTGTGTTTTGGTGGCTGGATTGATATGAGTATTAGGTTACAAGACCCGTAGATGCGATCTAAGGGATTGTCGAGGGATTGTTTTGGAGGGGGTCCCTGCCCGCCTTATATAGCCGGGGAGCAGGGTTACAGTTTCCATATCCTAGCAGATTATGATCGGCCCCCTTAGGTAAGGGATCCGAACCTATTTTCTAGGATCCTTCTTGGTGAGCAAGGCTTCTTCGGATTCCTTGGCGAGCACGACGGGCTGGTCACGTGCCGCAAGGCCTAGTGGGCTGGGTCGTCGTCTGGTCGGTAGGCCCATAAGGTCCCTGGGGATATACCGAGGTAATATCCCCAACAAGTCCCTGGGCACGTTATATCCTTCTAGCGAGTCAGCAACATCTTCTTCGGAGGTGAACACCTGGTCGGCGTTGCGTGAGGTCGACATTGTAGGGTCCTGACCAGGTTATCTGGTCGGGCGGTGGTCGGAGAAGCCTCTCGACCAGGTCGGGCTAGTCGAGGACGTCGGTGCCCAGTGTGCCAGCAGATTGCCTTCGGTGAATGCTGCGTCTGCCCGTCAGAGGATGTGACGTGCTGAAGAAAAAAAACTTTTGAACGGCTTGTTCCCTGGTGAAGTGTACCCACTTAAGCTCTACAATAAGACAACAGGAAACAACAGAGGTTTGTCGAAAAGATAAACAAGTACATTCACCGCAAGGTGAAGTGTACCCACTTAGTCCCCGAGCTTGGTAGCAGGTGAAGTATGCACGTGGTGCCGAGCTTTATAAAGATAACAAATGTATGAACAAGTGTAAATAATGAGCAGAGTATGAGTTTTGCGAAAAACGACTGCGAATACCTGCAGTCCCCGATCCTGGTGTAAGAAACTTGTAAAGTTCTTGCATCAGGATTTATAGGAAGAATGCTGGAATATGAGTTTAGTAGAAACGACTGCGAATACCTGTAGTTCCCGAGCCTGATGTAAGAGGCTTGTCAGGTTCTTGTATCAGGGTCATGTTGCTTTGTTCGTAGTCCCCTGGTTGCAGCCCCCGGGTGTTCTGCTTTTTGATGTCGTTGCTGCTTTGTTGTGGAGGCAGTCCTTGAGCCTTGCTTGGTGTATCCCTAGACGGAGTCCCCGGGCCTGGTCGAGTTTGCGAACAGGTGGTTGAGTTGTTGCTTCATATCGGCGAAGTTCCCGAGTGGCGTTGCAGCGGATGTCCTGCAAGATTTGTTTGACTGGTATACTGTAGTTGTGTTGTTGTGCCTGCCAAGAAGGAAATCATAACAAGATTGTACGCTCAGTCCCCGGGACTATGGAGCTAGTAGTCTTTTAGGAAGTATTAGTAGAAAATTATGGAAATTGTCTGGAGGAGAGTAAAAAAATAAAGTAAGGTGGGTTGCTGGGCCGTATTAACCATGCAGTTAACGACCCAAAACGCGGCGTGGGGAATTGTTGTCGTGGTGGTTCCTTATTTGGCCGTTGCGGTTTCCCAAAAACCCTAAAAGACGAAACGCCACGCCGCTTGTATAAATCCGCGGTGGAACGGGAACGGTTGCGTCGCTTGGTCTTCACCCGAGCGTGTGTAGGACTCGAAGAGGCGCGACTTCATTGTTCGGGATATTCGATTAGGGCGGAGAATCGGCTATATATCCCCGTGAAGATCCGGGTGAGCATCGATTCCTATTGTGTCGACTTCTTTTGCATTGTTTAGCCACAAGGTCTTGAGAGGGTTTTTTCGGCGCTTGGTCCGTACAGGTTTGGTGGAAGCTGGTGGTGCGCATCTTGCGATGGATCTTGCCACCGTGATGGCCCTGCCGGAAGACTTGGCGTTTCAGATCCTTCATGTGATCGATGGTGGCAACAATGTGCGTGAGTATGTGAAGATTCGCCCAATCTGCCGCTTCTTCCGCGACTTTTATGACGATCCATCGACGATTCGTCTTGTGTCCCTTCGGCGTGTTCAGGACTATTGTCGGCCCTACTACCCTTTTCTGGAGACTGCCTTCGAGCAGCGTTTTCTTGATGCCGACCACCGAGAAGCTCTGTTCTTCCGTGGCCTGGAGCTACTAATGATGTGGGGGGCAAGATCCTGTTGGACGATCATTGATTGGTAGAGCAGTCGTGGCTGGTGACGGCGTCGCAATGTACTTTAGGGCCATGATGCTGTATTATGCAGATTCGTCGAACTCGGAGACGCCTGCTCTCATCGGTTGTCTTGGCAGTGGTGTCCTTCCCGATGGTTGATTTTGCGATAAAGGCCTTCGCGGTCTTCAGGAGCGTTCTCGCAATGATCTTCATGTCATCCAAAGGCGGCGGTAGATTCATGCCCCGGAGGACGTTCTGAAATTGGTGGTCATCGTTGAGCCTCATGTTTGCGTCTGGGAGGGATGTCGTCGCTTTGGTCCGGATGGTGGCGACATGTCTAGGATCATTATGTACTACAGTCTGCAATGCCAGGTTCGACATGAGTTCGGTCTCTGGACTAGGAATATTAGTGTGGTGGTTGCTTATCGCATCAGTAGGATGAGGTTGTAATTGTCAGGTGCTTTATAGGAGCATTGTATTTTGTCTTTGGGTGTGTCAAGGCATTTTGTCCTCTAATACTTTGCTGCGGGGCAACTATGACTTGTCGCTCAGGTGCTGGTGGTTGGACGTGTAAGTGAAAAACTGCAAAGTTGTTATATATCCGGGCGGTGAGATTTTGTTTCACTTGTATGTCCTTTACTGCCGACTAAGTCGTGAGCCGTAGCGATGAACATTCGGCCTTGATTCTCAAATGGTCCATATCGTAGGGATAGCGCCACTGCAAGCGTAGGATACATAAGGATTCCCAAGGAGGCGCGCAGTGATAACCCGCGACGCAGAGGGCGAACAACTCATGCAAACTTAGGGAGATGCCATGGACAGGGCCTTTTTCCGAGAGGCTCGGTCGTGGCGTGACTCTTGGGCCAGTGAAGATTGTTCCTGCAGACGCTGGGCGCAAAACCAGGTTGCTTGTAGAGTCGTCGACCGTATCGTGGTCGTGTACAGATTCTGGGCGCGCAACCTCATGGCTACCAACCCTAGCAGTATCGCCTGGCTTCTGGGGAAATGCTGTTAGGGAGGCCTGTCGATGTAATCATAGCGCTTAGGGTAGCTACTTCTACTCACTATGGTTAACTGGCAGGCCAGCTGTTGACACAAAAAGCGTTAGGATTTGCGAACACCTCAGGCTATTACCCAAAGCTCGGTATTCCGGAGGCGTGCCAGTCGATTTGACCAGTTAATCGACAAGGACGATAACTAGAACAAAACTGAACGAGACAACGACGATGCGCCCAGATGTCAAGGCTCAGATTGATCAAGGGTAACTGGAACAAGATCCAATCCAGACAACGGCGATGCGCCCGGATGCTGGGATTGAGGCTTGATCGGGATAACTAGAGCAGAGCTGAACGAGGCAACAGCGATGCGCCCGGATGCTAAGGCTCAGGGGTACTCCCATGCGGAACTTGCAAGGATTTGACGGAGATCAAGATGATGCAGCCCGTCGAAGCTTGAAGAACTCGTTAAAAGCTACGGCTAATGCAAAAAGGGTAAATTGCGATAAAAAGTAGAATAAGATAAAATTGGTTTGTTTTTGATTGGATTGATATTTCCGTAGCCCTCAGGCACGTATTTATACTCCCGCATGGAGAGTTGTACAAAGACACGACACGTATCCTTCCTAAAACAAACTCCTAATTTTAAGGAAACTGACTCGCGCAGGAGCCGGATAACAATATTTATTTTCTAAACAAACACACCTATTTTAAAGGAAAATAAACGACTCATGCAAGAGTCGGACTCAAATTACTATAATAATACTGGTACAAAACACCAGTTTCCTTATTCTTCTCTTCGATGAAAACTTTCCATCGGCAGATCCCTTTAATCCGCGCCTTCCTTCTTTGACCACCGGTAGCCTTCTGCTGACATTAAACGCTAAGTTATGATGTACTCATCGGCATCTCATGCCCATCGGCATCGGCAATACTTCCCGATCGGCGACCTTGTATCGGTAACTGTCTTTACCAATCAATCCCTATCAGCAATCGGCAACCACTCTTCATCGACAAACAACGATCCCTCTTGATCGGCAATCGACAATACTTCTTCATCGGCAATCGATAATCTGTCCCCCCATTGGCAATCGGCAATACTTCTTTGTCAGTAATCGGCAATTTCTCTGTCGGCCATCGGCATCAGCAACTTCATAGCCCAAGCTATCCGACTTCACCAATCAACCTTTGTCGACAAGGACCATCCAGCTTCCATCGGCAGCACACTTAGCCTTCCGGCAGTATACTCCCATCGGCAATATTGGCTCAAGATTTCCCGATGCCGATGGAGAACAGCTGCTGACTAGTCAAACTTTAGCTCATTTGACACATGTTGAAAAACGGTGTCAACACATGCCCCCCAGTTTCGGAACGTATAATGTTTTACGTGCCGAAATTCTCTCCACTGTAGCCGTTGCTGTAGCCGTTACCTCCGAGATAGATGCACAGTTTCCTCGATTTCCGCGTGTGAAACTGCAATTTAATAATAAAATCCCTCAATTGTAGCACAAACAGTTGCAGACCACCTCGATCACCACGCATATCTACCGCGGGCTTCTCCACATTCCTGCATAGTGTGGGCCGCAACCCCAAAATACGCCTGAGCAAGCTTATAAAAGTTACCAAGATCCACACTACCTTTTTACCCCGAGCTCATTTTCACTTTCACTTTCCTGCCTTCGTCTTCAACCTCCAGCCGCCCTCGAAGAACACGAGCTCGAGCAACAGTCCTTCTCCGCAATCAAGGACGAACTGCAAGCACTCCCTTGACTCCAATGGCGATCCAAGTTGACATCCCCAAGGTGAGACCTATTTTCTTCCTAATCCAACCTTCCGCTGGTTCTTTTCTCGCACAAATCTGGATTTATTCCCGTTCCTTTACTGATTTTTCCCGTTCTTTCCTTCGAACCCTAGGAACTATATAACAAGGTAGTAATCCCGCTTGCTGGTTCCACCTTTAGCTGCCTAGGCCCCATGGGCAATCCTGATCCCAGTTTCTTAATCAATGCGGAAACCAATCGGATCCCATTCAGATCTGAATGCTTCAGTTTAGGATTGTGGAAGGATGCCTTCCGCTCATGGCCCAAGCCCACCAAAGGGTGGAAGAACTGGTATCTTAGGGTCGCTAGGGCGCAACAAGTTTATTGGCAAGAGCGCAGCTTGGACCAATGTATCAGGCTCTCCATTGCCGATATGGAGAAGAACGAGAACATGTTAATAGCTGCCTCTTATTTCTGGTCGGACACTATGAATGCTTTCTTATTCCGACATGGACCAGCCACCCCCACTCTTGCCGATGTCCACATGCTGACCGGCCTAGACGTCTCTTCTGCCGATACCTTCTCCTTATTCAATAGGAAAGTCGAGCACAGAGTAAACACTCGGAACATCGGCGGTTGGACGGGTTACATTCAGGAATACCAGAAAACAGGATCGGTAAACCAGAGGGAGCATGCCACTTTCCTGAACATGTGGTTGGACAAGTTCATCTTCTGCGGCAGGGCAGTTGGACCCACTACCATGCATCTTCCAGCAGCTGAGCTACTTGCCGATGGGACAAGACTTCCCCTAGGCAGATATCTTCTAGGATCGTCATATCGCCTGCTCCATCAAATATCCCAGAAGTTACTGCTAGGCGAGCACATCGGCAACCTCGGAGGTCCTTGGTGGTTCATCAATATGTGGCTGAACACACAGATGTAGAAAGCGCTTCAGTTTGACTTGTTCGCTCAACGATTCCCAAGAGACATATCGGAAGATTATCAGTGTAGGGATGATGAATTGGCAACTCGCCCTCCACTCAACTTTGGAGAGGCTATTATAGTGCTGCCAGGGACCGATGCCGATGCGGAGCAATTCGGTCTATTCTTTCAGAAGTTTTATAATGGAATTCTTGCCATAGAACGGCTCTGGTGGCCATATGCCGATGAAGACAACCAGTTCCCATTGCTATTTAACCTTACCGATGGGAATGTACCTGAGAACCAGATAATTATGAAGGCCAGCATCACTCCCCGAGCCATTCCAGTGAACATCTTCGGATCGGGAAAGAACGCCCCTCCATCATTTGAGTTCTATTACCCATCGGTAGCGGCAAGACAACTGGTGTTCGGTCAACTGCCGATCAAGCTTTGTTACTCCAAGGTAGTGAAGCCTAGGCAGACATTTTCCAGTGCTCTGGACTGGAACAAGGTTGTCAACCTTCCTCCCAATGCCGATGCGTCAGATCTCGACTTGTCCTCCTGGTCACCAACCTCCTTTATTACAAATGAGTACAAATCTTGGTGGCAAGAATGGAGGTGTCAGCTGTTTGCCAAGTCGTCACACTACTATCGGCACATGATCGATGCCGATCACATCGTCCCCGACGACGCAGTAAGTCTTCATTCTGATGCACTCCTTACTTTACTTCCACCATCGGTATGTAACCTTCTTGCGTTTGACAGGTTGATGATCCGATTCCCCCGATGAGCAGGAGCGGCAAGCCCTTCAAGCTTCGAATGATGAGTTCCGTATCACTCATCGGCAATAAAGCTCCCACGTTAGCTGCCTTCATTCCTCGATAGGTACCTACACCGACACCTGTAAAAGCCAAGGCTACATTGGCCGCTGCTGCTGCCCTGACGCGGTTGTTTGCAGTAAACTCATCTTCACCTATACCGATTACATACTGTTTTCATCGGCAATATTTACTTCGTATAACCCGCACCGAACATTTTCAGGCCATGAGGTCATCGGCAGCTGCTCCAAGCAGACAAGCACCTCCATGTTCGGTTGCCCATGCCCCCCAGTCCTCGTCGAAACGGGCTGGATCTCCTGCTGCTGCGCCAAGGAAGAAGAGGTGCTTGAGGCTAGCTAGTCCATCTTCACCATCGGCTTCAACTGCGCCACCAACCACCACTGCGCCATCGGCAGGACCGTCAGCAGCCCCAACTCCCGATCACCCGATGGATGACATCTCCGATCAGGAGATCACTATACCCGCTACAATAGAGGCGGCATCGCCATCGGCACCACCAGCCGATGTTCCTGATGAGGCGACTCCACCCACCGCAGCAGCAGAGGCAACATCGGCATCGGCACTGTCAGCCGAAGTTGCTGATGAGATGGCTCCGCCCGTCGTAGCGGCAAAGGCAACATCGGCATCGGCACCATCAACCGAAACTCCTGATGAAAGAGCGGTATCACCGCCACAACCAGGTATCACATCGGAAGCAACGCTAGAGACAACACCACCATTACCAACGGCGTCAACTGCTTCCCTGGCAGAGGCTCAGTCATAGGCAACTGCTACCGATGTCTAAGACGAGGCTGGGCCATCTAGTATGCCAAGTCCTGGGCAGGAAATCCGCTTCAAGATGGTAAGTCGATCATCTAAAAATTCATAGTATAACTTCATGACCGACACACTTTAACCTTTTCATTTTCAGGCTCAGGATTCTCCAGACAGTCTCTTCTCCTTTAGTCTTAACCCTCGGGATGAAGATGAACGCCAAGGCCGCATTCAAGCGGACAACCTATTTTCCTTTGCAGTCGACATCCCCGACGACGATGAGGAGGAGGAGAGCTCTGTCCCAGCCTTATCGGCAGAGATCAAGTCCAAGCTTGAAGAACTGCTCTCCTTATTGCTACAAGATACATCCCAGCTAGTTCAGGACTCATCGACAGTAAGGATCACCTTCAAGGATATCCAAGGCCATCTCCCTGCCGATATGGCAGAAATCCTTCTCCAAGCAACCTTCCTCGACATCAAGCAAGTCCAGTACCAGCGGCTTTCCCGTCGCATCGCCGATAGGGCCGCCCAATCCAAGAGCGAGGAAGAGAAGCTTAAGTTCAAAAATATTGCCGATGAAAAGCACAAGGGCATCGGCCAGGCAGAAGTCTCCATCAACGGTCTCGATCAAGAGATCACTCAGCTATCGGCCAAGAAAGAAGAGTTATTAGCTGAGTTACAAAGGGTCGAGGAGGCTTTGACCGCTGCCAACCAGCAGAAAACCCAACTGTTCGATACCATCAAGGTCCTGCGGCAAGAAAGGGACCAGAATGCCCGACAAGCCATCTTGTGGAAGAAGAGGATCAAGTCGGTCGAGGGCTCCGCTGATGCCGATGCCAAAGAGATGGATGAGATAGAACAAATCAGCCTACGTGCGATATCAGCCATCCACTCTTTGTTGTAATCTGTTTGTTGTATCGGCAAGAATGCAATTCTGATACTTGATTTTGGGTCTTGTAATATAATGGTTACATGCTTTTACCGATGTATTATAATTTTCCTTTCATCGACATTCAAACGAGCACGCTGTATGTCAACTCCTTCGAGAGCTTCTGGAATGTACGCATTGCTGGGAGCGGACTGTTTTATCTGATAAGGACCTGATTAGGAAACCATTTTCCAAGCCTAGAACTTAGTCCCAATCGGTAACACCAACTTCCATACCAGAGTACCATCGGCAAACTCTCACCTAGTTATCGGCAACCATTACCGACACCGATACTTACCGAGTCGGCTGAAATCCTCTCTGAGTAATCCAAACTTTTAGCAGACCCTAGTATTCAGCCCGACCGTAGCAACAATCGGCAACGAGGTTTTATACTTCCATTGGAACAAAATTAGGACAATGCCGATAGACCCACCAAAGAAGTTTCGAGTAACTCCCAGAACGCACGCACCCTACACTTAGTCATCGTATGCAAGCATGGCAGAGTCATTCTTACAACCATCTTCCTCTGGCAGTTAACGAATTCATTCGGCAGTACGGCGTTTCATACACAAACCATCGGCAGGCGCCCTCAGGTATCAATAATTGAAATCGTCAGTTTGCCGAGTGCGGCCCCCAAGCCAATAAATCCAAGATTGATTCTGGTTAAACCATCGGCAATATATTGCCGTCTGCCGATGGACCTTCATCCTTGCGCTTTGGCCTCTACTGCTTTTCCCTTGAAGGAATTTTAGTGTCATATAAGTCATTACGACGCTCTCGCTGAATTCTCCTTTTCTGGGTCTTCGTTAGACCCTTAGGACACCACTGAGGGAGCTTGGTTTTCCAGACGGGTTGGTGCCGTCTCTCATCATTTGCATCGGCCCCTTTCCCGATGTTTGAATCTCTGGAGAACACTTCCTCATCGGGCGTTCTTGCCTTGGTCTGCTCCTTGTTCTCCTCTTGATCAACCTGCCCGCCAAGCCTGCCATGGGCACTAAGCTTGCCCCCCAGCTAGTCATATACCGACCTCTTCTCTCTGAGCGGCTCGGCGTACCTGGATGCCCGATCATCAAAATAAGGTCTCTTACCTGACTGATCGGCAGTGTGATACCCGTTGCATTCAGGACAGTCATCGGCAGTAGGTAGCTTAATGCCTTCTTCCCAACAGTGAACGAAGAAGGGACACCTCCAATGATTTTTCTGACGAAGCAACTCCCGATGTTCTTCTTCTTCCTGCCGATATCGCTCATCTCGTGATTGCCGATAGTTCCGCCTTGGTAGCTTGTGTGTGATTACCATACCAGGAGCCCTTCCGACACAGCCACCTTGATCGGCAATTCTCTTGCCTTTCCTGTCATCGGCAAACTTTTCGACGTCGCACTCAGCCACTTAATGATCAGGATCTACCGATGCACTCTTTCTAGCAGCATCCGATGTCAGCACCTTAGTCTTTCCACTGGTTTCCACCATATTATTTGGAAACGGGTGCTGATCAATTTCCATCGGTTTCTAGACATTAGGATTTTCAAATCGGATCCGTCCAGAGTCAATTTCTGACTGCAACTGCTGCCTGAACACTTTGCAGTCGTTGGTACTATGAGAAGTCGCATCGTGCCACTTGTAGTACCTGGTCTTCTTGAGTTCCTCGGCCGATGGAATTACTTGATTAAGGGCCAGCTTAATTCGCCCTTCCTGAAGCAATAGGTCAAATATCCCATCGGCCTTCGTGATATCAAAGGTGAATTTTCCAATCCTTTTCTAGCCGATCGAGCGAGGTTCCGGCTCCTCATCTTTCACCCATTCAACAGTGCCGATGTTCACCTCCTCATCTGACTCGGAGTCCCCTTGTCCAACAAAGAGCACTTTTGCGCTCCAAGTCTTCTTGGACTCAAATGACTTGACATCCTGATCGGCCTCGGTGATGTCAAAGGTGAAACTTTCCAATTCAGCAACGTTGATATTTGGCTCTTCGTTCGAGTCTGAATGTTCTATTTTCTTGGTCGAAAACACCTTTGTGTCTGGATCTTGCCGATGCGCAGACTCGCTCACTAGTGGAGCAGGTTGAGGCACCTCTTCATATTGTAACGAACAGGCCGGGGCAATCGACATATCTGCAGTATCAGTCTGTTGAATATTATGCATCGGCTGATTAACCGATGGGCAATTCTGAAAGCCTACTGGTTGAGTAGGTTGATGTACTTCAGGCTCTGACGTCAAAGTACTCGAAGTGTTTGGAGCATGCACAGTACCAGTCATTAGAACACCGTGCATCGGCTGCGCTGCCGATGGGCCACTTTGCACAGTTGATGGTTTGTGTTGTGGCATTACATTTATCGGTTGTTGTACCGATGTCTTATGGTACACTCTTTCTTGCGAGCATTGCGGTGTAGTACTTATCGGTTGATGTACCGATACTTCACTCTGAAAATTTGCCGGATGATACTGCAGAGCTTCTGTTACTTGGTGCCCAGGCTGCACATATTGCTGCTGAATCGGTAATTGACCAATCCAACCTACATTAGGTGTCATCGGCATGTGACTTACCGATGGCTGAGAACCAGCTGACTCTCGCAGCCTTTGTACCCTTGGATGATGACTTTGATTTGTAGGTACCGCAGGTTGAGCAGCCATGGCCAATGTAGGCTGATTGACACTCGACATGCTTCGTTGCATCAGCCAAGAATTCGCCAATATAGGTTGATTAACTATCGGCACGTCTTGTTGCATCGGCCAAGCATTTGCCGATAGCTGATAATCGACTGATGCTTGTTCTTGTTGTACCCTTGGACGATCGCTTTGACTCGCGGGTACCATGACTTGAGCAGTCATTGCCGATACAGATTGATTAACAATCGGCATACCTTGTTGCATCGGCCAAGAAGTTGTCGATGATTGATAGCCAGCCGACGCCTGTCGTTCTTGTGGCGCTGAATAATTGACAGCATAGCTACCTTGATTAGTAAGTGTTCCAGTTTGAAGAACCATTGCCGCCATGGGTTGACTCGCAACTGCTGGGCCTTGTTGCATCGGCAAGTGACTTGGGCCTTGTTGCATCGGCAAGTGGTTGGGCGTACGGCACTCCGGGTATTGCTGTTTGCAGATTCCCTGTTGGCAACTGCGCCGTTGGAGAAGATGTAGCATAATGCATCATTGGAACCATCGGCTGTACAGATGTTGCCGATGCCATGGGAACCTTTCACCCTGCATGGTTATCTTGGACCAATCTGGAATCAGCAGATAGACTTGGAGACATACCGTATCCCCACCAATTGGCAGAAGTTGGTTGATTCTGGATCACAGGTCCAGACGTCGCTGAAGCCACCAGATTTGCGTTCACCTGAGTAATGCTCGTTGGGCTCAATCTTGGTAGCGCGATCTCATCGGCAGATCGGCTTATAATTGGTGTGGACACCCTTGGAACCACCGATGAAGTCGCAACATATGCCGTTCCGGGTTGACGATACTCTGGACCGACATAATTTGGTGTCTGTCCCTTGAAAGCTTGCTTAACAGCATTGCATACGGTATCAGACAACACATTGGACTGGCTAACTAACACATTATTCAATGCATAATTAACCGTTTCTTGTACTTTACCAGGATCGCCGTAGAAAGTAGTCTGCCGCGGCGACGGCGGATCTTGCTTCTGTACTGCTTCACCGATCCAGTTTAGGCTGAAGGATCTGAGATACGACCGCTTGTACTCCTTCATTGCCTGCTCCATATCCTGCTTCTGATGATTTATTAGATCTGCTGTGGAGACTTCAATGACACTCCTTGGATTAGTCATGATAGATATAAAAATCTATATAATCGGGTCCCACTGGGCGTGCCAAAAGAGGTGTTGACACAAAAAGCGTCAGGATTTGCGAACACCTCGGGCTATTACCCAAAGCTCGGTATTCCGGAGGCGTGCCAGTCGATTTGACCAGTTAATCGACAAGGACGATAACTAGAACAAAACTGAATGAGACAACGGCGATGCGCCCAGATGTCAAGGCTCAGATTGAGCAAGGGTAACTGGAACAAGATCCAATCCAGACAACGGCGATGCGCCCGGATGCTGGGATTGAAGCTTGATCGGGATAACTAGAGCAGAGCTGAACGAGGCAACAGCGATGCGCCCGGATGCCAAGGCTCAGAGATACTCCCACGCGGAACTTGCAAGGATTTGACGGAGATCAAGATGATGCAGCCCGTTGAAGCTTGAAGAACTCGTTAAAAGCTACGTCTAATGCAAAAAGGGCAAATTGCGATAAAAAGTAGAATAAGATAAAATTGGTTTGTTTTTGATTGGATTGATATTTCCGTAGCCCTCGGGCACGTATTTATACTCCCGCATGGAGAGTTGTACAAAGACACGACATGTATCCTTCCTAAAACAAACTCCTAATTTTAAGGAAACTAACTCGCGCAGGAGCCGGATAACAATATTTATTTATTAAACAAATACACCTATTTTAAAGGAAAATAAACGACTCATGCAAGAGTCGGACTCAAATTACTATAATAATACTGGTACAAAACACCAGTTTCCTTATTCTTCTCTTCGATGAAAACTTTCCATCGGCAGATCCCTTTAATCCGCGCCTTCCTTCTTTGACCACGGGTAGCCTTCTGCTGACATTAAACGCTAAGTTATGATGTACTCATCGGCATCTCATGCCCATCGGCATCGGCAATACTTCCCGATAGGCGACCTTGTATCGGTAACTGTCTTTACCAATCAATCCCTATCAGCAATCGACAACCACTCTTCATCGACAAACGGCGATCCCTCTTTATCGGCAATCGACAATACTTCTTCATCGGCAATCGATAATTTGTCCCCCCATCGGCAATCGGCAATACTTCTTTGTCAGTAATCGGCAATGTCTCTGTCGGCCATCGGCATCAGCAACTTCATAGCCCAAGCTATCCGACTTCACCAATCAACCTTTGTCGACAAGGACCATCCAGCTTCCATCGACAGCACACTTAGCCTTCCGGCAGTATACTCCCATCGGCAATATTGGCTCAAGATTTCCCGATGCCGATGGAGAACAGCTGCTGACCAGTCAAACCTTAGCTCATTTGACACGTGTTGAAAAACGGTGTCAACACCAGCTTCGGGAGCTTTCTGGTCGCGGCCAGGCTGTTTGGAGAAACGCCTTATTGCGTTTTTTGGCGAGGTTGTCGAACACTATGGGAATGTTTTGGAGAGATCGTCGATCGTTATGGCCTTGGTCGTGCACATCGTCGTGCGCCACAGGCGTCTTGCATAAGCCGTCGTACGTCGTGGGCGTTGGTGGGGGGTGGTCTTTGTCACACCGTGTGCGTTTTGCACAAGTCGTCGTACGTCGTGGGCATTTGTGCGGTTGTAGTTGTTACGCCGTGGGCGTTTTACACAAGTTAATGTCATTATACGATACGTGTAGGAGATGAAGCACATTTTTATTTATTGATTAGGGAACACCTAGTACAGGTTTTATTGTTACATTTGGAAATCCTTACATACCATCTAGTGGTGGCAGCTTTTGCATTTGGTCGCGGATGAGGTCGGCGGTGGTCGTGGTTGATTCTGCTTCTTTTTGTTTCTTGGTGGGGGGTCTGTCGTTGTCGCTGGAGGTGTGTGTGTCGTGGGCGTAGGGCTTCTCAATGGCGCTGATTGTCTGTTGCTCGCACTCGTATGCTATCTTCAGATTGGTTCGGAGACTGAGGACGCCTTGTGGCGTTGGGACTTTCAACACCATGTATTTGTAATGTGGGACTGCCATTAGCTTGGCGAGTGTCGGACGCCCCAATATCGCGTGGTATGCTGTCTCAAAACTGGCGACGGCGAAATTAATGTTCTCGACCCTGAAGTGGTTCTTGTCGCCGAATTGCACTGGTAAGTTGATCTGCCCTATTGGTGTTGAAGCCCTGTCCGGGATGATACCCCAGAAGGAGAAGTTTGCTGGGAGGAGATCTTTCTTTGAGTAGTCAAGCTGGCGGAATGCGTCGGCGAAAATGATGTTGATGGCGTTGCCACCGTCGACCAGTACCTTCCTGAAACAACATGTTACGATGATTGGGTTGATGATCAGCGAGAAGCGACCTGGATATCTGTAGTCCGTCCACTCATCTTCTCTTGGGAAGCTGACTGGTTGGTCCAACCAGTGGAGCGGGGGAGCTTCGGTCATGTTTCCTCCTGTGGCAACCAGGGAATACACGTCCTGGCGGGTTTGACGGCATCTTCTTTCCTCCTCGACGAGCACGCTGCCCCCAAATATGGAGTATGTCGTTGAGGCTGGCCGGAACTCTGGCGCTGGTGGTCCTTGGTCCTTGCCTCTGTCTTCCCCGTCCTTCTTCTGCCGTTTGTCTGCCTTGTCCTTCATTGTCGTCTCGATGAGCTCGCAATTTCACAAGGAGTGTTTTGAGTTCTTATGTATGGGACGTTGTCCATCGAGGATCTTCTTGTAGCTTTCATAGTAATTCTTCTTTTGTTGAGCGTCCGTGCTTGCGATGTAGCGATTGTTTTGCCTGTGGTCGTACCTCTGCGGTCGACGTTCTGAGTTACTTGACCGGTGGTCGCGGTGGTCGCTGGATCCTTTCTCGTTCCGGTAGTCTGGTCGGCAGTTGTTGTCCCTTGCTCGTTTTGGAGAGCATGAATAGCGCCACCTATTCTCTCTACTGCGAGTGGCATCATCTTGATTGGCGTAGGGGTTAGCGATCATCATCATCTGTTCTATGGTTTTTACGTTCTTCTGGGCCAACTTGTTTCGGAGGTCGTCTGCTCGTAGACCGTTGGAGAAGATGGAGATGGCTTCCGGGTCGGAGATCTCTGTTATGCTCAGGCGCTTGTCGGAGAAACGCCTGATGTATTCTCGGAGGCTCTCGTTACTTCTCTGGCGGACGGTCTCCAGGTCATAGTGTGTTCCTGGCTGGATGCACGTAGCTTTGTATGTTTCGATGAAGATTTCCTTGAGGTCTTCCCAGTTGTCGATGGTGCCTTCTGGTATCTTCTGCAGCCAGCCGATGGTGGATGTTGACAACATTACTGGTAGGTAGTTTGCCATCACGTCTCGGCCTTCTCCAGCGACATACACGGCGATCTCGTATGTGGAGGCCCATTGTTCCAGATCTGCCTTGCCGTCATATTTCTCCACTGATGTAACTCTGAAGCTCTGGGGCCAGCGGATGGTGCGCAAACGAGCTGAGAAGAGGCGTAGTCCCCCGGTAGCTCTAGGTCCTGGCGCTCGATTGTATCTGGGGTTGTGATACTCGTCATTGTCGTACCTTGGCGATCTCCGTCGGTGTTGTCTTGGAGGGCTTTGGCGTGGCGGGGTTGGTGACTGGTGACGCCGGATTCGGGCGTCCTCTCTGTCATCGTACCGCGGGGGTCTCTGTCTTTGATCTCTTGGAGGGCTCCGGTACACGGGTTCCGGTGTTCGACCACGGCGGGCCTCGTCGTGGTCTTCCTCATTGTGTCCTGGGGATCCTCCTTGGTACTCTCTCGGAGGGCTTCGTGAGTGGTTCATGTTGTGGGACTGACCCGAGGACTCGATCACTCGCTGCTTCTTTTTTACCTAGAGTGAGACCGCCTTGATGTGGGCGTCTATCTTCTCGACCACAGGCGTGCCTTGGAGTTTGGATAGCTCATAGACGGCTGCCGCTAGATTGGGGCTGCGGGTTGAGTATACCGGGACGTTGCCCATCATCTCGAACTCGTACTGGAGATTGCGCCGTGGGGGATGACCGCGGTTCCTCTGATCCTGATCGCGTTGTTCTTGTGCAATGCTCTCTTGCTCGAGACGCTCCTGGTTGTTCCTTTCTTGCTCGCGGCATTCGTCATCATGCCTCTGTGCGCGGTTGGCATTGCGCTGCTCCCTTTGCGGCGCGTTCGTCATCCGCTTCGTTGTCAGGGGCAACGTTGTCATCGGAGACTTGAAAGATCCTCCCTCCGAAGCCCGGAGGGAGCTCTGGGAAGCTGTCAGTCGATCTGGATGAGCTTGCGACTTTGGTCCCTAAGCTGGTGGTCGAACCTGGGGAGGTGGTGCCATCGAGAGATACTGCTTGCTTGGAGTCGCTATCGATTGCGGAGATGATGACGGTGTTAACGACGGGAGGCGCTGAGATCTGGTTGAAGACCGATCGGGACACTTGTCGCTGGAGGAGTGCCGCCTGATTGCTGAGCCTGTGGGGCATCGTCGCAGGAAGGTGGACGCCTCTGGTCGCAACAGTCGTCGCCTTTGTAGGTCGGAGGCTGCGTGGTCGGCGGCCGTGATGGCCAGGGAGTCGACGTCGCACCGCCTGAATGAGGTCGATGCACCCGGTAATGCTGGTGTTGGAGCGGTCGATGGAGTCGACTAGATCATCGATGCTGATCTTCTTTCGCGGGCGATGTATCGGCGTGGTGGGAGGGCGCGCGAGTGTTGGCGTATCCGCCCCTCGCGGAGTAGACCCGACGGTCCAGGAGATGGATCTGATCTGGAGTACGGTGCCGGCCGTCGGCAGGACCATTGAGTCTGGGAACATAACCGCTTGACGAGCCATGAAGTCGATGCACACACCCCCTACCTGGCACGCCAACTGTCGACGAAATACGCATCGCAGTCTACCTTGGAGGTACCCCACGGTAGTAGATTGTAGGCGGAGGTGTGGCGACGGCGATCAAGCGTAACATAGAGAGTGTAGAGACGGCGATTTAGACAGGTTTGGGCCGGCAAATCACCGTAATAGCCTATGTCCCGTGTTTTGGTGGCTGGATTGATATGAGTATTAGGTTACAAGACCCGTAGATGCGATCTAGGGGATTGTCGAGGGATCGTTTTGGAGGGGGTCCCTGCCCGCCTTATATAGCCGGGGAGCAGGGTTACAGTTTCCATATCCTAGCAGATTACGATCGCCCCCCCTTAGGTAAGGGATCTGAGCCTATCTTATAGGATCCTTCTTGGTGAGCAAGGCTTCTTCGGAGTCCTTGGCGAGCACGACAGGCTGGTCGCGTGCCGCAAGGCCTCGTGGGCTGGGTCGTCGTCTGGTCAGTAGGCCCATAAGGTCCCTGGGGATATGCCGAGGTAATATCCCCAACAGGACAGGGTGCCGCAACCCGCCAGCAGATCGAGTGGCGCCAAGTTTATAAGATAGCCCACGAAGCCCATGTGGGAAGCTGGCGAGTGGAGAAGAGGCATGAGCACGGGGCGAAGGCGTTAGTGCAACCCGTGACCGATTCTTGGACACAGGGCAGGCAGGCGTGGGCAGACCTGGGGCGACGTCGGTCGTCGTGGTGGAATCACGGGTGAGCATGGGTGCCCCGTCCTGACACCGTGCAGAAGCACGCGCACCGCAGACCGACAGAGCAGGGTTGACGTTGAAGGATTCCCCTTGTATGAGGGAACCTAAGTGGGCTCCACGGCCAGCATCGGACAGGTGGCACTGCACGGACCCCACCAGGAAAGCAGACGACATCGGTGGAGGGGCCGACGACGCCTGGAGCACGGAGGACTGCGAGCCAGCGCAGCGCCGCTCAAGGCCCGACCAGCAGCCGTTGAAGTTGCTATCAACAGAGTCGTCGGAGTCGCTGTCGCGCCTGTATAGGACATCGGCACCGTTGTCGTCGAGGTTCGATGGGGGCCTCCGCTGGTCGCGGCCATGATCGCCGTCGGGGGGACCGTCGCCGCCACCTCCACCGGCGTCGCTGGGAGGACTCGGCGGCCCGTTCCAGTTCTGGAACGCGATCAGCCTGATGCGGATGTTGCACTGGAGCCCCATAAGGCTCGACCGAGCCTCTTCAACCGCACCGGGAAGCGGGGGCTCAGGAATGAAGATGGTAACCTCGTCGGGAACGCGGTTGGGCTCAGGACACCACGCGGTGACAAACATCTCGCGGTTGTCGTCCTCCGGTATGTCCCGGAGCTGTACTTGTCGAACATTGGCGCAGGTGGGGCCGAGGATGAGCCGAGCAGCTTCGACGTTGTGTGCGTGGAGGGGCACATGCCTCAAGACGAGCAGCATCTTAAACCACAGGTGGGCGACGCTTGCCATAGAAGTCTGCCTCCAGGGGCGCCAGATTAGAGGAAGGGGCTCAGCAGATGGTCGGGCGGCAAGAACCCGGTCATGATCCTCCAGGACGCGGAATCGCACAATGAAATCCTCCAGCTCATGACGGCGGACCTCAACCTCAGTGTGAAGGACCCCAAAGCGCTCGAAGAGGTATTCCGAGACCATGAACGTGGAGACCGTAGGCCGATTACCGCCCACCAGCACGACGAGGGTACGACCTAGGGTGTCCTAGAGGGCTGGATTACCGAGCGCGGAACGACGACGCGCGCCCGAATTGGCACCCGGCCGGCAAAACGTCCCCGCTGCAGGTCCCCTGAGATGTGTGACGGGCGGGGGGAAGGCGGCGGGGGCGGTGGCGGTGGTGGCGGCGGAGGTGGAGGTGGCGGAGGGGGTCCCGGAGGCGAGCGCGGGTGGGGAGCTGGAGAGGGTGGACCGCAGCAACGAGGCACCGAAGTGGACCGTCCCGGTGGACGCCGAGCGCGCTGAGGTGGTGTCAGCGGAGCCATGGTGGTGACGACCGGAGTGGGGGTGACGCCGCGGAGAGTGGTGACGAGCAGGCGAGCGGCGGCGACGCCGCTTGGAGCCACGACCACTAGAGCTCGGGGGGAACGGGCATGAAGCCGTAGAGTGCCCCTTGCCCCGACAGTAGTAGCATCTGGCCAGATTGCGGCAGACGGCGCGGACGTGCGAGCTGTCCAGGCAGTTGAAACATCGGTCGTTCAGCTTAGGGGGACCGGCTTGCGTGGCCTCGGCGAAGGACGACGTCGCTCATCAGGAGAACCACGCGGCCGGGCCTGGAAGAAACCCTCGCCATCAGGAGAACCACGCGGCCGGGCAGGGTGCGTCGGGGAAGAAAGCCAAGCCGCCACTGGACGCCTGGGCTCAAGGGAAGCAGGAGGTTGCCGGCGTCTGCGAGGCCGACGAGCGCGACGACGCTTGCGTCTAGGACCATCCAGCGCGACGTCCAAGCCCGCAGAGGGGGAGGTAGGCTCGTAGTCGGAGTAGTCCTCTGAGTCGCCAAGGATAGCGTCGAGGAGGTTGCCGGGCGAGCCGACGCCGAGGCTGCGGGGCGACGGGAGCTCCTCGTCACACTCGTCCGCCCAGGCGTGCCGGACAGGGGAGCCTTCCATCGCAGCCAGAGGGGGAGGCAGGGGGGCGAGGTTGGGGGGTGGAGCGAGGAAGAACGGTGGCCGCCGGGGCCGGGGTGGCCACCGGCGGAGGAGAGGGGCGGGGGGGGGGGGGGGGGGGGGGCTGGACGCTGGATTCTCTACTCTATTTGGATTCACTCTTTAATAATAGTTACTTGGCTAATAATTCATGATTTAATTTGGTCTACATAATGGGATAATTGTTATTCAGGGGTCTAGGTAACACTTATCTAATCTACTATATATCTACCAATATTTGGATTCAAAAGAGATAATTATTATCAAATAGTTACTGAACCAAACATTGACCTAAATGAAGTGAACTTATCGCCGTATCTCCAAAAATTGGTTTAGCAAAATTACATATCGTCACATGCACCAAATTAAAGGGCGAGTCTCAAAAGCAACTGCACAGATAGGATACCCGAGACTCTGAGAGAGTACACTGAAGGAGGTGTAGCAGAGCGCGTGGGGCCGGACACTTGGATCCTTCCACATGGCACATGATCCCACGTGGATCGATCGACGGCGGCAGCCTGGTGATAGGGACAGACATCTAACGGTACCTGTAAAGTGCCGCCTACTACTGATTGATTGATGAGTTGTCCAAATTTAAAATTTCAATCTCCACGCAAACAGAAGCGGTCAACTAAGAGACATCATCTCCTCACTTACCAGAGAAATGATGAAGGGAGACAAGATGGACATGGGCCACCTTCCCTCTCAGATCCAATTAAGCCCAACAATCGAGAGTCAGCGTCTTTATCGATTACTCAAATTGGCAACCTAGCCTTTGGAACATATAACGTAAACAACCAACCAGTCTTATTGATACTATTATATTCCATCCATCTGTTTTTTTCTTTCAAACTCCACTAAATTTATAAAAATATATCAATATTCAAATATATCTAAATAAGTTTACTATGAAAACATATAGTACAATTAATCTAATGATATTATAGATTTTTCTCGTACATCCTAGCCAATAGAGAGAATTGTTTCGCAATAAATAAATGTCAGTACATTTTGGTAGAGGTTTACTCAAAAGGGAGAATTTTTTTTCTTTCTAGCTAGGACCGAGAAAGTATATCCCCATGTTGCCTGCCTGTACATTGGAGGGGAGGCCTTTTTCTCCGTATGCACAAACATAGCCAGATACCATACTACCTAGCGGCCAACCATTAATGTGCGGCCTTACATTAGAGTAAGTATAGTAGTAGGCTGCAAGCCGGTTAAATGGTGACGTGGAGGAGAGAAGAGAAGAGAGAGAAGCAAAGTGAGCTGTAAGCTTACAGCCGGCTCAGACACAAAAACCAAGAAAGTCTGTGAAAGTAACAGATGGACCCAATATTAATGCTGAAGACTCAACTATTATATGGGTGGGCTAGGAGCAGACTACAAGAAAACCTTACAACCAGCAGTTGACTGTATTATTAGTCTTGCTCTGAGCGGAGAAGAGTGGAAGGATGAAAACAAACATCCAAGCATGCTTTTATTCGAGTAATGATAAACCTTGGTGCGCACGCCATGCACTGTAAGCACAAAAAGTTCAATACTGGCCCCCTTTGGAATGGAGGTGAAACAAAGGAAAAACACAAGATTTAGATTCCTTAGGATTGAAGTACTGTAGCAGCGTTTGGTTCATAGGAATGCTCCATAGGAGAAACAAATGAAAAATTCCTACGGCTGATTCTATAGGGAAAACACAGGAATCTTTCCATTTAGTCCAACCTCATTTTTTTCTCTCCTACGCGTAGGTCGAGGCAAACAACTCTATCATCCTTGCAGGTCATCCTAGGTAGGACGGGGTTAACCTCCCAAATGAGATATGATAGATGGGGCCCAAGTTGATTGACCCTTCTAGTGATTAATGAAGTTTTTCATTCCTACAGATTTCGTATGCCCATCCAAACCACATCTATTCAAAGTTTCCTATGCTTTTTAATCCTCATTTTTTCAACTCTAATCCTATCCTATTCCTTTATTTTTCCTATTTCCATGTTTCTCCAATCCTGCATTACCTAACATGCAGTCATAATGAAACTTGCCCAAAATAAATTAGAACCCATAATAGGATCATGATAAATCTCTAAACTTCATGTACCGATACAAGTTGGTGCGCGCGGCATGCACTGTAAGCACAAAAAGTTCAATTTCCAGACAAATTGAAACGAATGATATGATTAGTTAATTAAAAAAATAAAGTTCACTGGTGGTTGGTGCCATGATGTCATCTTGAACCCTCAAACTCACAAAATGGACGTTTACTAAGCAGGGGCGAATCTAGAGCTAGTACGTCATTGGGGTCAGCTGACCCGATAAAGTTTGAAAATCAAAGGAAGAATTACTGTACATGACTGTTATTTGCTTCTAATGACCCCAACTTGCTTCAGTCAAGACCTGGTGGTCTTCTAGCCTGGCTTCGCCATTGTTACTAAGCACCGTGAAGCCACACAATATTTTCTATCCTAAGAGACCATTCTCATCGATTTTTGGTCTCCAACTCCAGAACTATTTGAGGCCTGAACTTATTACACATGATTAGGTCAAGGCCTGGTCTCTTCATTAGACTAAAACGAGGCACCGAGGAGCTCGAATGCTGAGAAGCGATAGTCATGCATGGTGGCGGAAGGGACGGTCACCGGCGACGGCTGCTGTACGGATTCCGCACAGACCGTAGAAATAGAGTTGGACTTGGGTGGGACGTGGGAGCTAGGATTTGCAAAAGTTTAGTTTTGGGTCCCTAGGAATGAGACCCTCTTATTCTTCTCCCCTCAAATTAGAGACTATGACTGGAGTTGGACTTTGAATTTGACTCTCAAATTTTACAAGTCACCTCCCAAATAGAAATGCAGGGGTTAATTTAGGGTCTATGGCCGGAGATGCTATAATAAATGTTCGTTTTGTGGGTTTGGAGATGTTCATTTTGTGGGTTTGGAGACCGGGATAACAAAACTAGTGCTTTTCTTGATATAAAATCTCTGGGCCGCACCAAGCTTCGATAGTCTCTCTCTCTCTCTCTTTTTTTTGGTTGAGAAACACTAATGTTTTGCTAGTGGCCTTGTCATCATGAATACAAAAGGCCGGCCTAAGCGATCAAACTGGACATCCTTATGGACCACGGAACGGCATCCTCGTCCATTGACATGGGCTGTAGCCCAACTCTGCTTCCTCCTCCCACACGACTTTTCGCCACAAGTCCCTACTCTCCGCCCGTTTGCACTTGACTCCTAAGGGCTAATGTCTCGCCTCTCTCGGGCTCTACTGCTCTGATCCCTTCTCCGCCATGTCTGGATTGGTTGTTGTTTTTTTCTTTCCTTTCTTCATCTTTGTTTCCTGTCGTGTGGTGTTGCAAATTCAATGCAGACTACTACTAGTATTTTATAGTTCCATTGTGTGATAACATAAAATTTCTCTTCTGTCGGGCGAAGGTATGTTATGGGTGCTGGGTGCAAATGCACCACCAAAAGACATAAAAATAGTGCACCTAGTTAAAATTTCACCATATATGCACCACCTAAAATACATGTTTATGCACCCATAAGGTAAGTGCACTACCCTCGAATTTGGTCTAGCTTTTCCAATCTGTTACATATGATTGTAGTTTAGTGGTGGAATTGTATTGAGGTGGTGACAAGCTTTCTTAAATGTAGTTGTTCATTCACTTGTCTAGCCTGTTGTCTCGCAGTTTGTGAATACTGTAATCTTTCAACGCACTTCAGAGTTCAGACTCCCGGCTCTTGCATTGGTTTGATCCTGTTACACGTCTTCAATTTTCGGCTCCTGTGTTTCTGACATTTTTTTTTGTCGATCTCTAGCCATATGGAATATGCCTAGCTCAACCATTATGCCTTCCATTTCATACGATGGAATTGAATGGGCCATTGCTACTATACATATAACATACTCTACTGCAATGCATCGACGCTAGCTACAATCAGGAATGCTTCACCTGCTACTCTTGGTCATTCTCTAGCACCAAACATATGCATAGCCCAAGTATGCCTCTTCAAAACTTTTCAGCACATTGCCGTGAGAATGGTGATCCTTAATTCTGTCTGTTCTGTGCCAACAATGGTGTCGATAACTCAGGCTTCAGGTTTCTGTGCCTGAGAACTTTTCCCTCGGGATTAGTAACTGTAATGCTGGGCGAACTATCGAATCTAATTATCATGTTCCCTTCACACAAACTTCTGCTTCTGCAAGTCACAATTTGGTTATATCAAGATCAGCAGCTGGGAACTCTGAATCTGTCGGTATGAAATCCCTACATTCTATAGCACCAATTACAATAATGAAAGTCTTGTAGCCCCATACAACAGGTATAGGACTTGAAAAGTTTATTATATCCACATGCTGAAGGCAGTGATGTTGCAACATCTGGTGTTGTATTCGAGTCAGAAAGCATGCTCTAGCAATCTTAGCTTGTGCAAGAAGTACAGCACCCTATCTCTTTGTACCTAAAGTATGGGGCCTCAATTTCGTGTACCAAGTACCACTGTATCAGTAAGATGCCTCAAGTCCAAGTACAAGGTGCAGTGCTTCAGACTATCCAAAAAATTAAATTATGTGATAATAATAATAAAAAAAAATCTGAAGCTTTAAATTCAGCATTATGGTGCAAACAATACAACTCCTATAAGATCCACACCTCTATTGCCAACTGGAGTATCAAAAGGCCTTGGTACTCCCAGATCAAGTGAGAAATTAAAGCTTCATGAGACTCAAGTACTAAATATGGGCGCAAGAACATGTAGCCTTGACTGTGCAGAAATACTGCAATTTTGCCTAAGGCCTTGTTCATTTCCCTTTAAAATTCCAAATTTTCTATCACATCTTCGTCCCATCGAATCTTTGAACACATGCATGTAGAATTAAATATAGATAAAAAATATAACTAATTACACAGTTCATCTATAATTTGCGAGATGAATCTTTTGAGTCTAGTTACTCCATGATTGGACAATAATTACCACATACAAACGAAAGTGTTACAGTGTCAAAATTCCAAATAATTTTAGATCTAAACACCCCCTAAGTATTCTGCCTGAACTTTTTACATCTGTTAGGTGCATTTATTATCGTTGTACTTTGAAGGCCCTGTTTGGTACAACTTAGCTTCACTAGTGAAGCTGTTTTTTTAGAAAATAGCTTCATAAACAACTCTCTAGGTGAAGCTGAGCTATTTTAAAAAAATTATTTGACAAAACTTCACCAATAACTTTATGTATGGATATGAGAGAGAAATATGATAGAGAGCTGGAATAAACCACTTTTTTTTAGCTTTATCCCACTTTATATTTATGTGAGAGGAGGGAAAACAGCTTTATGAGTGAAGTTGTTTTGAAAATAAATGTTTGACAAAAAAAAGCTCATAACAGCTTTTGTACCAAACAGGCTCGAAGTATAAAACTTTTTTACTGGTTCTTTGGCAGACAACATGATGCCAAGTACGGAGTATTACTCATCTTTCCCTGAAGCGCCCGTTGAGGGGGTTGATGATGGTTTCACTGACACCACAGCAGCAGATGCACTCGTTGTGCTAATAGGTGCTGTAGGAGAAGTGCAATTAGAGGAATATCAGGCGCATTCCTTTTTTTCTGCTGAATTCCATATGTGTGGATGAAACCAACAGCTCACAAGGCATATATCCACTGGTTCCCTGCTTACCCGTGGAAGAAACCAGTTAAGTTTCTCTTAACAGCTAGACAGACCTCACTTCTCACCCTAAAATGGCCATTGCTCCCAATATATGATATATGCCTTGCTGGTTCTAGACTTCTAGTAGTGGTTTACAGTTGGTTATGATGTCTTTTCCAATGGGATTTTCAACTTGCTGAATGTTCAAATATGGAGCTTCAGCCAGGTTGGTCAATAATGTGGCTGCACCTATATGGCCTCATTTGCAGTTAGCCATCTACTTCATGACATATACTACCTTCACGGAAGCACTGACTACGGTTTTGGGCTTTGTTGCAGCGCAAGAATGTAAAGGAGCCCATCCGACTGACGAACTGAGCATTGGAAGTTGTTGCATTGAACTTCTTCGTCAAGAATGGATTTAAGAGAAATAATAAGCTTTGCTTATAATCACTTTGATCTACTTGTGTTCTCGCTCCCTCTTTTTGACAGCAATTAGCTGAAATTGTGTAAGAACTTGGCGTTGTGCGCTCGCAGAGGCCGTAAACTTTTTTTCATTATCTAAAAAATTTCATCACACACACACACACACACTGAAATCATAATCGTACTATTCTTGTCCCAATATCTTTTTTTTTGTGGAAGTATGTGCTGGAACTCCATCATAAACTCATAATATGTTTGCCAATGAGTAGGTACTAATTTCAGAACATCCTTAAGCAAGAAGATTTTATCTAAAGCCGGATGAGGAGTACCAGATTCCATTCCAAGCCCGACATATGGCCGGGTTCAATCCACGGAAGAGATCAGTGGCATTCATATACAAGGCTATATATGCTACGAGGATTAGAAAGATTTCTAAAATAGTAAGCTGAAGTCATTTCGAAAGGACTCGTCGAGTTGAGTGCTCGGTTACGGCGCGGCATCAAGCTAGCACATCCTTCCAATGTGGCTGTCTATTCGCCGGAGACCAAAAATCAAGTCTACGACGTAGTACTGCGTGTACAATTCTAAGGTATATATGCGCTCTCTCTCTAGCTCGTCCTATTTATTTAGTTTTGATATTAGAGAAGCTTATCTTTCAGTTGCCTAGCCTGTTGCGCTTGGCGAAAAATTGATGCTGACTCCTCTATTGACTAATAACTCCTAAGTTCTAAGTTGTATGTACAAGACAAGGTTATGGACGCTTTTTTTTTTGACAAGAGAGAGTAGTATTCTTGTAAACTGTCTACTTGGTCTGCAACGTATGCAATTGCAGACGATAAGCCACTATACACATTCCCACTGAGAACTTATCCTGGTCAAACACCAGGTACGCCGTAGACGAGACAAGACATACACACTCATAGTGGCCTGCCCATTTGCAGGCTGCAGCATACTCCGTATTATGTATCTCCAACGAATTGATGTTTTTATGGGACCAATGAATTAACGTTATAATCGTTTTTCTCTCAACACGAGTTGATTTAGGAGCCGCAGAACATGAGCCGGCTTATCAGTCATTAAAACGGTGTTTTTTTCTTATAACAAACTAGCCAAAATTATTGGCTTGTCAGCCACCGAAACTATGAGCCGGCTTATGCATGCGGTGGTGCCGCGGCTTATTTTTTCTGAACACAAGTGTCACGGCATTTATTGATTCCGTTTTGGACGAATGCGGCGGCGGCTTGTGAGCTGTGCTGTGTGCTGTGTGCTATGTGTGATGTGCAGTGCGGCAGCGCCGGCTCCGTTGCGTTGTGTCGTCACATGATGTGTGGCTGAGGTCGTAGACGTTGATTCATTCGCCAGGTGTGTCCATGCAACATGATGGTTCCCGTTGATTTTTAGTCCAGTGGTCTGTCTCAATTTGGCTCGTCTCCTATCGCCTAGTACTGCATGCAGACCGAGGCGAGAAACGACTATGAGCAAATTAGAAAATGCATTTATCTTGCGAGGGCCTAGACTTTTATCGTAAGGATCCAAGGTGAAATTTTAACTGTAATTTTAATATTATAGGTAATTTTTTATATTTTTTAATACTATTAATCATACGTCAATACTTTAATATTTTTCTCTTTTATTTAAACCTAATTATTTGTTGTTATAAATTATTTTAATACTTTTTTTCTGATGTAAATTATTTTATATAATTATAATTTCATGATAAATATTATATACATAATGTTTGATTGGTTGACACATGTTGAATCCACGTGTAATGTAATCAGTGGCTACGTCAGTTTATAGATTGTGTTAGACCAGGAATGAGGTTGTCCGTCAAGTGTAGGGACACGTGGTGATCTATTAAAAGTTCACGGATTGACATCACTGGTCAAGTTTAAGAATATGTGGTGACCACCTTAAATTGTAGGGACATGCATAAGTGCATAACATCTATTTCTAAGTTTAGAGAGTAACATATATTATTTTATAAGTTATAAGAGATCTGCATGACACCTTAAGTTAAGTTAAAAAAAACCGTCAGTGAATTTTGCTCTAAAGCAAAATATGCATACCTATATTTACACGAGTGAGCAATGCTCCGTATATATATGGCCTATTTGGTTTGGGGTCTCTAAAATTTAGCTACTAAATTTTAGTCACTAAAATACCAAACAACCCCACTAAAATAGACTCCTAAAGTTTAGAGCCTTTAGTCATGAAGGGGTAGCTAAAACCCACTAAAATTTTTCTTGGTAAAGGTGCTGCCTCTCTCTCCTCCTTGATAACTGTTTTAGTAGCTTTTAGTCAATAAAACCAAACATAGGGTCACTAAACTTTAGAGGAGAGTTACTAAATTTTAGGGACCCATAGTATTTTTTTCTCGATCGAAGAAAAGCTTTCTATGGTAGGGTGGATCCAGCTCAGAAGTCAGGACCAAGAGTCGACGAGCAAACCTTGTTTACCAAGGAATATTCTCGTTAACTTGGGGGCCCACCGATCCAACTGGTTCGTGGGATGAATCGTGGCAAAGGATTAATTATTATTACAGCTGCAAAAGTCTAGTAGTCGACGTTAGTCGGCACACCCATGCTACTTTGCCAAAATCCATCTGCTCGCTCTAACGATAAAAACAAGTACAAAATTGACTTATAACCCAACAAATGTTACTCTAAAAAAAACCCAGCAAATGTTGATGTAGAGTGAAGAAAATAGAAGAGGAGAGAGAAAAGCTTAACTCCTATGGAAACACTAAATTGGACACGGAAAGAGAAAAGCTTAACTCCTATGGAAACACTAAATTGGACACGGAAATATAAGTGGTAGTGGACCTAAATAGTACAGGTTGTGAAGAAGAATAGGAAAGAGAATTTTTTTACAGCCAAAGATAACTTATTATATAATAACTTAATTCTAATAGCTTTGACTTATATTAAGCACTTAGCTCTATTAATTGACATCGCTCTAAACAACATTATACAGTCTAGAGATTACAGTATCGTTACGGGGTTACGACTTACGAGTACACATTTAAACTACGAACGCCAGAATCTATTTGAAAGTAGGCGGTTAGGTAAGGCTCATAGTCTCTAAGATTGATAAATTGATTTTTATTATTATTTTTGTCTATTTTATTGTGAGAAAAAAAACACATAAGTTGTGTTGATTAAACAAACAGGCTGACTCTAACTTTTTAAAAAAGCCAAATAATTTAAAGTTTAACTAAAGCTATAAATCAATACTAACATTTATTATATAAATTAAGTACCACTAAACTAATTATAAAATATTTTTTGTAGCTAACTTAGTTGGAGACATAAATAATAATACTATTGAATATAAGCTTAATTAAAGTTAAACTAATTTGATTGACACATATTCCATATTTACATCCTTTTGTAGATGGAGGGAATTACATTTGAAGATGATATAGATATACTTCTTCCTAAAATAGTTTCAAATTACTCTAAAGTTTACTAATTTTTGCTTAGAATATTAGTTTTCATACGTTTTTTTTTCCTAAAAAAACATTAATTAGTTTTTGAAATGTAAGTGTCGGTGTCTAAAATGGCCGGGTCTAGACGGCCAACGAGTAAATTTCTAAGCGTGTCGGAGATCGGATGGTTATGCTCGGAGAACACACGGTTTATACTGGTTCAGGCACGAACGCCGTACGTCCAGTGTGTTGCGGGGTCGTGTTACCGAGCGTGGAGAGCTCGTAGAGGGGAGCTACAAGCTTTGGTGAGAGAGGGAAGCCGGTTCCTAGGTCTCGTGCATATGAGGTTCGTGGTGAGAGCTCACGTGGAGGCGAGTATGAGTGTGTGTGAATGAGTTCAGAGAGTCAAGAGCCAGAGATTGGAGGTCCATTCTCCCCCTTTATACGCATGGAGAGATGGAGGGGTACAGTAGAGGGAGAGAGGAAACGTGGGCCTGATATAGGCTGTTGACTTGGGGAACACTCCCGGCTCGTGTTCGCCTTCCTTCCCGGAGAAGGCTGCGCCTGTTGGCACGCCGTCCGGGTCTGGGTCCGGGTCCTGTTCGTCCTTGGTGCAACTGTAGCCACGCGCCTCGTACTTGGTGGTGTCCCTGTTGCCATATTTGGGCATGGGCGGAGGTTGGCAGAACAGGGACTGGCACCCCCTGTGTTCCGTCGGACAGGACCGAGTACACCCTGATCCCTGTTCAGATGTCCTCCGGAAGGATGGGGGGAGTCAATCGGCGGTCCGGTCGTTACTTGAGCGTGTCCCACAGGGATTCTACAGAGGTAGGCATGGCGTTCCATGCCTTCGACCCCCATCCCTAAGGATGAGCCGATACTATGGACCTTTTGACTATGGGCTAAAGTACTCCGTGGCCCGGTGAAGCCTCCAAGGGTGAGTGACGTCACGGATGACGTCACCCGGGCTTGGACGAGGTGGAAGAGCCCCCGAGGGTAGATGGCGTCATGGATGATGTCATCCAAGCTCGGACGGGGCGGAAGACCCTCCGAGGGAGTGCCATTGCCTTAGCCGTTTTTGGGCGAGAAGCCTCCGAGGGTAGATGTCGCCACGGATGACGTCACTCCCGCTCGGACGAGGCAGAAGAGCCTCCGAGGGAGTACTGCCCTTTCGGTTTGGTTAAGGCGATGAGTCCCCAGGAGTGATGACGTCACGCTGGCTCGGGCGAGGCGGAGGAGCTCCCTGGGATGATTTTGTTTTCGCGAAGTGTGAAGTTGGGGTACCCTATTCTCAGGTATCCGACAGTAGCCCCCGAGCCTGCGGCGTAGTTATGGACTACACCGGAGGCTTCCAAGAACGATTGTAATATTTGGTTATGTTGTTGGATTCCGGTGGGTGCGCGCAAGCGCACCCGCCAGGTGTAGCCCCCGAGGCCTTAGGAGAAAGATTTTTTAAGGGCTTATTTGGTCGAGCCTGCAGTGTTTGGCCCTTTGCTCCTCTTGGGGAGCTGAAGAGGACTGCCCCGTACGTACGGAGTCAGAGCTTCGTTTGCACGCCTGCCCTGCGCACTCTGAAGTGACGAATCGGGACTACGTGGAGCTGTCTTTCGGTCTGAGCGTCTGCCTGAGTAGTCAATGTTGGGTCGGCATCAGCCTGTCCTGGCAGCGCCTCTCTTGACTCAAAAGTGAGTGCACCGCGTTTTCCCGTTTGAGGGTGCTGCGAACGCAGCACCCTTGTGTGGTCAAATTTTCGAATGGCGCACCCTAAGTGTTGTCTGCCTGCCCATTTATGACTCTGCGGCGCCTCTTCTGAAATGGACACTGGCGCTCAGTGCGGTTTAATTGGGGGAGGCGGAGTGATGTAGCTTCACGGGTCGGTCATCGTGTGGGTGCCCAGGCGGGCTATAAATTGGGGATGCCATCTGCGGGATGAAAAATAATCCCATAGCATGGTTTGCCCTACTTTCTTCCTCCGAGGCCTCGTCGGAGATACCCTTGAGCCACCCTGGCGAGCAGCCAATTGAGGGTACACCGAACTCAAAGGAAGTTCGGCGTAGGAAGCGCCATCATCTCGTGTTTTTGCGCGGGAGAGATCGGGGGAAACCCTGCTGTAAGTGCAGTTCTTCCCCGTCGTCTCGTCCCACGAGACGGTAGCGCTTCTTCACCGTTTCCCTTTGCCGAAGCCCAAGGATGCGTCTACGGGAAAGACTGCGCGGTTCGCCCGCACAGTCTTGTAAGCCGGGCATTCCTTGGCTCTGCTAGTGGTGACGCCACTGCTGGGAAACGGTGGACCTGTGGGTCGGCGCGTTCGGCTGCGCCGACGCGGGGATGTGACGGGGTCACCTTCCGAGGTCCTAGGAGTCAGGCATGTTTCGTCCGCGTGCGGGCGTGAGGCTGGCCTGATCATGTAGCACCTGTGTAAGCACTGGTGTTGCATGCCTAGTTGAGCTTCGTGGTTGTGACATCCTGTGTCAAGCTTGCATTAGGATCATCATTAACTACTAAGCACAAGCATTTCATTGCATTCATATTTGCATATGCTATCATTTCATGTGTGTGTTATAATGTTTTGAAACTAGAATTAAATAGGTGTTTTGTGCTCAATCCTGTGATCAACCTGTTTAGCTAAACCTTGCTATGCTTAGAGTAAAGTATGGTTTGCTTTATGTTTATTTACCCTGCTTAATTTTATCTGTTAAAGAATTAAAGTAATTCTTTTCCTAATTAGCTTAAATAAGTTTTTAATCCTCAACTCTTGAACTAATGGTTTTCAGAATTTATGATCTACATGAAAAAGGTAAAGAATAATATTCTGAACAACTTTGGTTTTAGTGTCAAAACTTAGTTTGGAGTTTTTGAAACTGTTTTGAAACAAATTCAGTTTGAATCAAATAAAAGAAAATGGAAAAAGGAAATCAGAACCGAAACAGGTCGAGTACCGCTTTCGGTCCGCTCGGCCTCGACCGCCGCTTGATAAAGGGACGGACCGAGGGTCGAACGAACGACCCCCACGCAGGAGGCTCGATCAGCCGATCGACCCCCCCCTCGACTTCGACACCTTGAGGTTACAGACATAGGGTCGAACGAACGACCCCCACGCAGGAGGCTCGATCAGCCGCTCGACCCCCTTCCGCGCGCTCGCCCGCGCGTCGCACAGCACACGTGCTGCACACGTGCCCGAACGCATGCGCCGCGCACGCCCGCGCGCAGTCACCCGACCGCGGCTGAGCCGTACGTCGGCGTCACCTGCCGCGTGGCCGTCGATGCCTGACCGCGGATGTTGAACACGCTAACGCCGCCGCTGTCGCTCTGCACCGACATCGCTGTCGCCGACCAGCCCCTCGCTCTGTCTCAGTTGCGTCCGCACCCGCGCCCGCGCTAACGGTGCTAGGACCGAGCCTGCACCGCTTTCCCGCCGCTGACGCCCCTGCTTCGCCGGTGCTAGGACCGAGCCTGCACCGCTTTCCCGCCGCTGACGCCCCTGCTTCGCCGCCGCAGACCTACCAGCCGCACTGCCGCGCGCCGCGCCGTCGTTTCGCAGTAACGCCGCCGCAGTGCCGCGTCCGATCAGCTCCACGCCTCGTCGCACTCGCACTCGAGCGCGAATTCGCGCTAACGGCGCGTCGACCAAGTTCTGCTCTGCTCTCGCACGCCGCGAACACGCCAGCATCGCTGCCACTGCCGCACCATTGCGTCACGGCCCCCACTGGCCGCGCCGGTCGGCCATGACCGTGCAAAGGGGAGTGCCTACATCTCCTCTACTTCCCACGCTCGTCCGCACTCATCCTCACTCGCTCACTCGCTCGCGTTGCCTCTGTTTTCGCCGCACCGAGCGCCAACAACACCGCAACGCCCCCTTCTCAAATCCACCACCATCGGAGCACCTCTGCTCGATCCATCTCGCACTAGCTTTCGCCTTCGCCCCGCACACACGCTGCTCGCCTCGCTTTCACCAGCCAAGCACTCCAGTCGCCGGAACACCTCCGCCGTTCCTTGGCCCCGAGTCGCCACCGCACCGACCAAACGGTGTTCACCTCTTCACCGTCTCGCCTCCGACGCCTTCCTCTTCGTGAGAGCTTCACCAGAGCTAGCAGAGGTGAGAACGCCTTCCCCTAGCTCTAGTTCGCCCTGTATCGACACAGCGCCGTTGGCCGTGCGCCATTGCCGCCGCCGTGGAGCTTACACGTGGCCAGGGTTCCACAGAGCCCCTCCGGCTCAACCAACCCTCGAACCGCACTCACCACATCACCACGATGCTCACGCAACCCTGCGCCGAGCCTCGCATCGCCGGTGATCACCTCGCCATGTCACACCGCCGTGCTGCACCACCACCGCACGCCGCCGGTCGCTTTCACGACCACGCCGGTTCAATCAACTCCACCAGTGGATGCGTGTCATCATCCCGAGCCTAGCACACCCAACCCCACCGCCAGAGACCTCACCGTCGGCGAAGAACACGCCGGTCAGCGCCGTCCTCTGCTCCCTGCCCGTCGACGGATGGACCTCAAGTTGACCGAGGGCCCCGCCTGCCAGTCGCCCGCACGCCTCTGCGTGTATTGGGCCAGGCCCAGTACTGTTTCCCCCACGGGCCGGTTTCCGAAATGAATTTCCTTTTTCCTATTTTAAGTAATGTGTTAATGCTTGTTTAATTTATATCTAGAGTTTGGTAAATCCAAAAATGGTGAAATCAATTTTGTTAGACTCTATAAATGATGATCTTTCTGTTAAAAATATAAAAATGATTTTTGGAGAATGTCTTCAGTACTAATGTTTAATTAGTTGTTTTCCGCATATATCAAGTTAAGTGTGTTCCTGCTTAAAATGGCTAAATAAAAATGTAAGGTTTTTATGATAGCTCTGTTATCCTGTGTAGAAGCTAGGAAAAATATAACTTGCCATGTTTCTGTGTAAGTTTTATTTATCACCTATTAAAATGTGTTTCTGCTATTTTCTTAGTTTAATTCCTGTGGTAAATATGTGCATGTATAAATCATGGAACTTTCTTGATAAATATGTTATTAAGTATAGGTTTTGCTAAAATAAGTTATAGCATGTTTTACCCTGTTAGCTAGTAGCTCTAGTTCTAAGTGGCTTTGTGGTAATTTAATTTGTTAAATGCTTAGAATCTCTTTTAGTGTGCTAAATCTTATTCAAGCATATCCCTGCACCATCAAGTTACTTATTTATGCATTGCAATCATTTAGGATCAGTGGAGGAACATCAGGAGCCAACCCCAGAGACAGAAGTCCAGGAGGTGCATGAGCTAAACGAGGAGTACCACGAGTTCGACACTAACCTCCCCGAGTGCCCTGACCACCAGCCCTCCACCTTCGCTCAAGGAAAGCCCCGGAGCATTCTTAAGCCTCCCAGTATTTACAATTAATCTACTTGAGTATTTTATACTGTGATGCATTAGGTGACAGGAGTTGTTTGAATCTCAAATTGATGCATTACCTTCCTTGATTATTGTTTTACCTACCTTGTTACCCTATTAATTAAAAGTAAAAGCAATCGCTTAGCCTACTTAGAATAAATGGTTACTTTTATATTTATGTACGTATTATCCCTTGGGGGTAATACTATCACGGTTGGCTATATTTTTGCTATCGTGGAAAGAACTAATGGTAGTAATGAAATACGGTCAACTGGAAGGCAAGTGCACCAAGTGGTCAAGACTTGGGGGCAGTCCGTCCGTGGATTGTATAGGTTTGTACACGATGGTGGCCCTCTTACATCTTTGAATGCGCCCTTTCACATAGGGATCGTCGGGAGTGTCGACCCCGAAGCCGAGTAAACACTGTCCGGGCCGACTCTCAGCCTATTGTGAGCACCCTCTAGTTTGGAGATACGACCTGCCCCATGGTGGCCAACTGATTTCTTTAATTGGTTGGACTACTCTGAAATCGCGGCGGTACTACCTGGACTTTGTTGAGCGGTAACCCAATGCATGGACCCGACGGGGAAAGTGTGGGCGTGTGTTAAAGGTAATCTTGCCAGCTGGTTGTATATCGATTCGAATTGCCGCCCCCCACTGGATTTGGGGGATTATGTTGAGCTTCACCACAGTACAACTCCATGTGACATCGTAATGGTTCTACTAAAATATTGATGAAGGAATTGGATATAAGTTATTATATTGTTTGAGTAGATCAAGTGTGTGCTCTAGTACAGGTGCAATAACCTAGAGATAATTAATAGGATAAAAGATGACTGCTCATCTAATCATTAAAGTGAACTCCTTTAATTAAGCATTTCCGCAAAGCAGAGCTTACCCAACTCCAGATAAAGCCATGCATATCCTTGGAGTCCTTATTTTCAGTTAGACGGGTAAGTCTAGCTAAGTACATTCCCGTACTCAGGGTTTATCCCGTTTGTTGCAGATGGTCAAGTATACGTTGGCTATTGTAAGCACTGTCTCTATCCTTTCGAAGGAGAAGAGGAGTAGGCCTTGGGCAAGGTCTTCTACGAGCTCATCTTTTGTTGTTGTTGGACATGACATCGTGGGCACCCCTATCTTTTAATGATTTTAGTGTGGAGTAAAACTTTGGGTTCAGTTTCAAACAATGTTTTATTCGGCCACAGGTGTTGTGGCGTAAGCACTACTTTTATTTGGAACAAAGTGTTGTAATAACTTTATTCGTACTTCAAGTATTTTCGGTTTATTCGTGACTCGTTCGAATGTGCATACCTGAGTTTGCGCGATCCTGGTTGGATGTACGATTGTTAGAAATCCTTCGAGATTTCCGGACTACCGGGATTATATGGGCTCAAGTGCTTTAAGTGGCAGTTAAATCAGCTACTTTGGTACTTGATCTCTTATAATTTGGACGGTTCCGTGACAATGGTGGTGGCCCCGAACGCCCTTTGGTGCTGGTGAAGGCCTCCCCGAGACTGGGGGGGGGTGTTCTGTGTCGGAGGGTAGTTGGGTCCTCGGTGCGACGGACGAGGCGCGGTCCGGACAAATGCTTGACTAGCTCTTCATGCTCTTGTCCGACTGCGTAGTCGACCACGCAAGGTCTTGGAAGCAGTGGTGCTGCCGCTTTTTTTTTGTCTCGGGAGACGAAGCAGCGGCAGTTGGCTCGTTGGGAGTCTGCCTGTTGACAGGCAGCCCTTAGAGCGGTGGGACCGGTGTGCACAGGGCATTAGATGTCTGCCCTATTTTTATTTCCTTTGGTGCTGGGCTGGGGTCTCCCTTCAGTCCATCTTGTAATCATTTCGGTGTCTGATGGTCGGGTTTTGTCCTCGTGGAACCTGTAAAAGTATGTAGTCCTTGCGAGGATTAGCGTATGAAATGTAATGTGTGTTTGGTGTTTACCTGGGTGGACCTCTGACGCGTGAGGTGTGTGCGTGCGCCTTTTTCTCACGTAGTTGCAAGAACCGTGGTGAAGTGCGATGCCTGCCCCCGAGTCTCTACCCAGAGTAGAGAAATCATCTCGGGGGCGTATCATCTTTTGTGCGTTCCCCGTACATCTCTCCGCGAGAAGGGGGAATGTGAGCCGGACCATGCTATCCTCGAGGTGGACGAACCATGGATGCTCGTCGAGGTGATATCGGGAAAATTTGAGTGGGGTGTTCGGTTCCCGTTCGCTAGGGTTCCGGCTTGTGGCCCATGTCGTGGCTCACCCCAAATCGGTTTCATCTAGTAGCCGGGTCCGTTCGGTGGGTCCCCGGGGCCTGCTGCCTACCATGAACCGATCATCCGATTGCCAGGATAATGACCGCTAGTGTGTCCATTCCCTATTCGCCCTCGCTCTGTTGTCCTGAGTCGGTTGTTTCCAACCCCGCTAGGTCGGCCTCCGTATCTCTGGACCATAACAGGCCGTCGGGGCATCTATAGCCCCTATCCCTTTGTCTTACCTAGGCCCATAGGCCGTCCCCGTTGGTGGCGATGTGTAGGCGTCGGTCTGATCTTTGCACACGTCAGTTGAGTTGGGTCGGAGGTCAGACTGAACCATGTTTGCATCTGTGGGTAGACGTGGCCCTGGCCCCGGGTGACCTTCGCCGGCTGCGAGCTCTCTGGTGTTCCTGCGAATATCAGAAAAACGTTCTTGTGGCCTAGGAGACAAATCAAGCGGGAGTGGTGTCGGAGCAAAAGGTCGGAATGAGGCAAGTTTTTTTGGCAGAAAAAACCGAGGGAAAGAGCCCCCTGCCCAGCCCCCGAGCGAGACGTGAACCCACAGATGGGGACGCGTCTTGCTCAGCATCCAGATTGAGTGATGCTTGCGCCGCGTATACTAGATCTTTTAAAAGAAAGATACATGCGTATACATATGATTCAGAGGGGAGTGTTCAGGGATAGAAGCGACGTAGCTTTTCGATGTTCCAGGCGTTGGAGAAGACCTAGCTGTCAGGCCCTACAGTGGCGATCTTGTAACTTCCAGGATGGAGGACCTCCACCACGACATACGGCCCCTCCCATGGTAGCATGAGCTTGTGTTTGCCTTTGTTGCTCTGCTTGAGTCGGAGCACTAGGTCGCCGATGTTGAACTCGCGCTTTCGGACGCGACGGTCGTGGTATCTCCTTAGGGCATGCTAGTACTTTGCCGAATGTAGGAGGGAGATGTCCCTTGCTTCGTCTAGGTGATCCACGGCGTCCTCCATGCCTGCTTGGTTGCCTTCTTCATCATAGGCCTTCACCCATGGCGAGCCATATTCCAGGTCGGTCGGGAGTACGGCCTCCGCTCCGTAGAGCATGAAGAAAGGGGAGTAGCCGGTAGCTCTTCTTTGGGTCGTTCTGAGGCTCCAGTGGACAGCCGGGAGCTCCGCGACCCAACGGCCTCCGAACTTCTTAAGTCGGTCGAAGATTCTCGGTTTAAGCTCGTGCAAGATCATCCCGTTGGCACGCTCGAACTGCCCGTTCGTTTGGGGTGTGCGCGACAGCCGCCTAGTCCACCCGAATTTGGTTCATGTCATAGAAATCCAAGAACTTTTCCCGGTGAACTGGGTGCCATTGTCGGTGATGATCGTGTTAGGAACTCCAAACCGATGTATTATGTCCGTGAAGAAAAGGACCGCCTACTCTGATCTGATCTGAGCCAGAGGACGCTCCTCGATCCACTTTGAGAACTTGTCGATGGCGACGAGCAGGTGGTCGAAGCCCCCGGGCGCTCTGGCTAGGGGCCCTACTAAGTCCAAACCCCAGACCGCGAAAGGCCATGTGAGGGGAATGGTCTGTAGTGCTTGTGCGGGCAGGTGAGTTTTCTTGGCGTAGAACTGGCACCCTTGGCAGGAGCGCACTTTCTCCATGGCGTTTGCTACGGCCGTTGGCCAGTAGAAACCTTGCCGGAAAGCATTTCCGACGATCGTGAGGGGAGCTGACTGATGCCCGCAGTCCCCCGCGTGTATGTCCTCTAGCAGGCTCATCCCTGCTCGATGGGTATATAACGTTGTAGTATCCCCGTGGGGCTGCACCTGTAGAGCTCTTGGTCGATAATGACGAAGGATTTAGCGCGGCATGCGATGTGACACGCCTTGTTTCTGTCGGCTGGGAGGTGCTCCCGAATTAACCAGTCTAGGATGGGGATTCTCCAGTCGGGGAGGGGATCGTCGTCACTGGCCGGTGGGTCGTCCGCGCCACCTTGCGTCTCTTCGACGCCCATGACCTCCGTCGCGGGTGTTATCGGGACCTCAGCCTCGGGGTCCTCGCACCAGGTGACAGAAGGCTTGTGGAGATCGTTGGCGAAGACTCGGGGGGCACGACCCCTCGCCCGGAGGCCAACTTCGCAAGCTCGTCTATTGCCTCGTTGTATTTTTTGGCGATGTGGTTGAGCTCCAGACCGTCAAACTTCTCTTCCAGGCGACGAATTGCCTGGCAGTATGCCGTCATTTTGGGGTCATTGCAGTTTGACTCCTTCATGACCCTGTTCGACTATGAGCCGGGAGTCGCTCCGTGCGTCGAGTCTTTTGATGCCTAGCTCTGTTGCTATGATGACGGCGCTCACCACCTGGGTGGTAGCGGCAATGTACGGGAGAAGGGCCTCGCGCAGCGCCGACGGAACGAGTATGGGCACGCTCGTAAGAATCGCCTTGAGCCTGTCCAGGGCCTCCTGCACTTCGGGGGTCCAGGTGAAGTGTTCCATCTTCTTGAGGAGTCGGTAAAGGGGGAGGCCTCGTTCGCCGAGGCGTGAGATGAAGCGGCTTAGGGACGGGAGGCACCCCATGACTCGCTGCACCCCCTTTACATTGCGAATTGCCCCCGTACTAGCGATGGCGGAAATTTTATCGGGGTTAACCTCGATACCACGTTCGGAGACAATGATACCGAGGAGCATGCCACGCGGCACTCCGAACACGCACTTCTCAGGGTTGAGTTTGACGCGCTTGAGTTTCAGGCCTTCGAACGCTGTCTCGAGATCGGTGATCATGGTCTCTGCCCACTTGGACTTTACTACAATGTCGTCCAGATACACTTGGATGGTCCTCCTGATGAGGTCCCCAAAAACTGAGCGCATGCACCGTTGATATGTGGCTCCCACGTTTCTGAGGCCGAATGGCATGGCGACGTAGCAAAAAGATCCAAATGGCGTGATGAAAGATGTCGCGAGCTGGTCGGACTCCTTCATCCGGATTTGATGGTACCCGGAGTATGCATCAAGGAAAGACAACGTTTCGCACCCTGAGGTGGAATCGACAATCTGTTCAATGCGTGGGAGGGGGTACAGGTCTTTGCCGCATGCCTTGTTCAGGCTGGTGTAGTCAACACACATTCTCCATTTCCTGTTCTTCTTTTTTACTAATACTGGATTAGAAAGCCATTTGGGGTGGAATACCTCTTTGATGAACCCGGCCGCCAAAAGCTTGTGGAGCTCCTCGCCGATGGCCAACCGCTTCTCCTCGTCGAAACGTCGTAGGCGTTGTTTCACCGGACGGGCGTCGGGTTTGATCCTCAAGGCATGCTCGGCCATGTCCCTCTGTATGCCTGGGACGTCCGAGGGACTCCACGCGAACATATCGTCGTTCGCGCGGAGGAAATCGATGAGTGCCGACTCTTCGTTCGGGCCCAGGGAGGCGCTGATGCGCAACATCCGGCCATCCGTACCAGAAGGGTTCAATGGGATCTATTTTACCCCCTCGAGGGAGGGTGAAGTTCTGTTGACACCGTTTTTCGTACGGGTCAATATTGAACCGAGTGCGCTGATCTGCAAGAAGGTAAACATTGTTCCTCATCGGCATCGAGATGCCACTATTCAGGTTACCGATGGAGGCAGAGGAAGTCGTCGGTAGTGAATTTGATTGGGGACGCGTTAAGGGTGAAAGATGTGTTTGCCGATAAGGAGAGATTGCCGATGGAAACAGGAAAACGTTGCCGATCAGAAATGTTGCCGATGGATGCAGAAAATAGCTAACGTCAGTGGAAAGATGCTGATGGTAATGGAAGAAGGTTGCGGATGGAAAGAAATCTGCCGATGGAAAGTGTCATCGCGAAGAGAATAGATAAGGAAACTGGTGATTTTATACCAGTATTATTATATCAGTTTGAGTCCGACTCTTGCACGAGTCATTTATTTCCTTAAAAATAGGAGTTTTGTTTATGTATGAGTCGTGTCTATGTACAACTCCTCCTACTGGAGTATAAATACGTACCTAGGGCCCGTATGATAGATATACAATACAATCAAACAAATCTATTATTTTCGTCCTACTTTTCCAGCATCTACTTTTTCGCATTAGCTATAAGTTTATCTACGAGTTCTTATGACGTCTCGACGGGCTGCATCTTCAAGATCTCCGTCGTCTTCGCAAGTTCCGCGTTTTGATCAAGTTGAGCTTTGACGTCCGGGCGCATCGCTGTTGTCTCGTTCAAGCTTGTTCTAGTTATCATCCTTGTCGATTAACTGGTCAAATCGACTGGCACACCTTTGGATATCGAGTTCGGGTATAAGCCCGAGGTGTTCGCAGATCAGACGCTTTTTGTGTCAACACCTCTTTTGGCACACCCGGTGGGACCCTAGATATATCTCTTGATTACGATCATGGATGATTCTACTGACATCAATCCAAGGAACGTCATCGAAGTCTCTGAAGCAGATCTGAAAGATGATCAGAAGCGGGCTATGGAGCAGGCTATGGAGGAGTACAAACAGTTGTATCTGAAATCCTTCAGCCTAAATAGGAGTGGCAATGCAGTACAGAAGCAAGATCCGCCGTTGCCGCGGCAGGTCACCTTCGATGCCAATCCTGGTAAGTTACAAGACATGGTTAATACCGCGTTAAATCAGGCATTGGTTAACCACTCTATGGTTCTATCCAATACTGTGTATAATGCTGTCATGCAATCTTTCAAAAAAGGGCAGCCACCTAAGTATGTCGGTCTAGCGTATCATCAACCTGGGTCGGCATCTGCTACAATTTCATAGGCGGTTCCAGCGTTCCAGCCTATAAATCCTTCTGCCGGTGAAGTTACACCGATAAGATCAAGCCCTGCAAGCGTCGTTCGGCTAAGCACCGATCCAGCGGTGTCAGCAGCATCAGGACAGGTGGTCCCGAACCGGTCGGATCCCGCTAACTGGTGGGGGTATGGTATGCCACCAGATTCGTCTGCCGACGCCAAGTTGATCCAATACAATGCGGCGGGGAAAGCTCCTGTGGAATTGGCGACATCGGCACAACCGATGATCTCGGTGATGCATCAAGCTGCGTCTGCTCCAAACATGCAGGTACCGCCGGGGAGTTGTCAGATGGTCATACCCAAGATGTCTTGCGGGCAACCATCGGCAAATGCGTTGTCGATGCAACAGGATAGGACAGTTATAAACTATCCTATGATGATGGCGAACCCTCCAACAGGGATGTTAGTACATCAAGGGGGCCCATTCGTTGACTATTCCAGGATGCAGGAACAACAGGCGCCGGGCAGTTGCCAACTATCGGCAGGTCACATGCCGATAACCCACACTCCTGTGTGGGCCGGTCCAATTCAACAATAGGTGGTGCAATCTAGGTACCAGATAATAGGGGCGCAGCAATACCCTTACCCGGCCATCGTTCAGAATGAGACATCGGTGTATCGGCCAGCGGTGTCCCAATGCACCCCAGTTGGTGCCCAAGGATATACATCGGCAAGTCAGCCGATGCATAATATTCAGCAAGGTGGTGTTACACCTGTGCCAATTGGGCCAGCTTACCCACTACAGAGGCAAGAGGGGGTGTGTCAACTAGTCCAGCCGATGAATGTCCAGCCTGCGCATCGGCAGGATCAAGATACATACTGGGCCGATAAGATCGCCGAAGTGATGAAAGAACAGTTCAGTATCAAGCCTAAGGTTAATACGTATTCTTATCGGACGCCATATCCTTCGGCATACGACTTGATTCCTCTTCCGAATCGATACAAGGTGCCAGATTTCACAAAATTTTCTGGCCAAGATGACACGTCGACAATGGAGCATATCAACCGTTTCATTATCCAATGTGGAGAGGCAGCCACCAGAGATGAACTAAGGGTGAGACTGTTTTCGTCATCCTTGTCTGGATTGGCATTTACGTGTTCATTTCGCTTCCTCCAAACTCTGTAATTACCTGGGCCGATCTAGAGAAGCAGTTTCATAGATACTTCTTTTCTGGCGTGCATGAAAAAAGAATTACCGATTTAGTCAAGTTGAAGCAACGTAATGACGAATCGGTGGAGGGCTTCTTGCAAAGGCTTCGGGACATGAAGAACAAGTGCTACAGCCTGGTGCTCGAGGATCGGTAGTTGGCAGATTTGGCCTTCCAAGGATTACTGCCACACATCAAAGACATGTATGCGTCTCAAGAATTCGAAAGCCTGAGTCATCTCGTGCAGAGAGTCGCCGATCAAGATATCAAAGCTTTCGAACCTAGGAAGACCTGGAACAAGAAAGTATCCTTCGTTGAAGAAGAAGAAGATTCTGAATCAGATGAAGGAACCGATGTCGGCGTCGCAGAGTGGGTAAAAGACAAGAAGCAGATATCCTGTCCGTTTGGACAGAAGGAGGCTGAGAGGTTCACTTTTGACACTACTAAAGCCGATAGGATATTTGATCTCCTGCTTCAAGAAGGGCGAATTAAGTTGGCGCCTAATCAAGTAATTCCATCGGCTGAAGAGCTCAGAAGAATGAGGTATTGCAAATGGCATGATGCGACCTCACACGCCACCAATAATTGCAAGGTCTTTAGACAGCAGTTGCAGTCAGAGATCGGGGCTGGACCAATCAAATTTGACAACTCTAAAACCCAGAAGCCGATGAAGATCGACCAGCACCCGTTCCCAAACAATATGGTGGAATCTAGCAGAAAGGTTAAAGTCCTGACGTCGGAAGCCGCCAAGAGGAATACATCGGTGGACCCCAAGCATCAGATAGATGTGCGTGATGTGAAGGGGAAGAAGCATGCCGATGATAAACGAGCCAAGCGGGTGGTTGACGAGAGTAACGACATCGGGAGATCTCGGGGATACGACGTCGTGATCACGCACAGGTAGCCATAACAGGAATATCGGCGCTCTCAAGAGGAGCAATATCGGCAACGGGAGGAAGAAAGGAACCAGGAATGGCGGCGACATAAGGATCATTGGAATTGCCCTTTCTTCATTCATTGTTGGGAAGAAGGCATCAAGCTGCCTACTGCCGATAATTGTCCTGAATGCAATGGATGCTATCCCGCCGATCGGTTAGAAAAAAGGTCTTGCTTTGAAAGCCATAGACCGGATTATGCTCGGCCGATCAGGGGAAAGGGATCAGTACATGATCAATTGGGGAGCAAGCTCAGTGTGCACGATAGGCTTGGCAAGCGTATCCATCGAGGAGACCTCGAAGAGAAGGCTAATGCAAGGGTACCCGATGAAGGAATATTCTCTAGAGATCCAAATATAAGGGGTGACGCAAGCCGGCACGATGAGAAGCGGTACCAGCCAGTTTGGAAGACTAAGCTTCCTCAATGGTGTCCCAAGGGTCTAACGAAGACTCAGAGAAGGAGGATTCAGCGTGAACGCCGGAATGATCTGTAGTATGGTGAAAACCCTTAAAAGGGAGGATTTCCAGTTTGGGAGTGGAAGCCAAAACATCAGGAAAGGAGTCCATCGGCAGAAGTCAATATGGTTGTTATGTTGCCGATGGAGTTCATGGCACCTACTGATGCTGAAGAAGAAGCTGCTAATATGGCTCAGTTAGTTCTATATCCGATGGCAGCTGTCTTTGAAAAACCTACCGATAATAAAAGGCAGCATTTGAGAGCTTTGTTTGTCAAGGGCAAAGTCGATGGGCAACCGGTGTCAAAGATGTTAGTCGATGGTGGAGTGTCGATTAATATAATGTCATATGTCATGTTCAGGAAGCTTGGGAAAGGTGACCAAGACTTAGTGAAGACGGACATGAAGCTGAAAGATTTTGAAGGCAATGTGTCATCAACTATGGGAGCCGTATGTGTCGAATTGACTATCGACAGTAAAACTTTGCCAACAACGTTTTTTGTGATCAACGGTAAGGGGACCTACAATTTTCTTTTGGGAAGGGATTGGATTCACACCAACTGCTGCATCCCTTCTACGATGCACCAAATCCTTGTGCAATGGGTTGGAGACAGGATTGAAGTCGTCCGAAGCGAAGTCCCGTCAATTATTGCATCGGCAGAGTCGGAGACCTTTGAGCAGACTAAGTGCATATCCGGTGAAGCTTGGGATACAAAATTCCTCAAGGTGGCCGATTACCAAATTATACCGATCCAAGCAGTCGGTTCTGAAGAAGAGGTTTAATGAATCAGTTCGCCGATGATGGAAAACTTGGACAGGGGTTCACATCAGCCGATGACTTGCTAGAAATAGACATCGGCGATGGTAGTAAACCTAGGCCGACTTTTATTAGTGCTAAGTTAGATTCCCAATGCAAGCAACAGTTAACTGATTTGTTAAAGGAATATAAAGATTGTTTTGCTTGGGACTATACAGAAATGCCTGGTTTGGACCGATCAATAGTTGAACATCGGTTACCTATTAAGTCAGGTTTTCAACCACATCGGCAGCCAGCGCGCCGATGCAATCCTAATGTATTGCCTGATATTAAAGCTGAAATTACAAAATTAATCGAAGGTGGATTTATTCGGCAATGTCGATATGCCAAATGGATTTCTAACGTGGTTCCTGTATATAAAAAGAATGAAAAACTTCGTGTTTGTATTGATTTCAGGAATCTCAATAAAGCTACGCCGATGGACGGCTATCCAATGCCGGTTGCCGATCTACTAATTGATGCCTCTGCTGGACATAAGATTATCAATTTTATGGATGGTAACGCTGGATATAATCAAATATTCATGGCTGAAGAAGATATATCCAAAACTGCTTTTAGATGTCCAGGCCACGTCGGTTTATTTGAATGGATCGTGATGACTTTCGGCTTGAAGAATGCCGGTGCTACTTATCAAAGAGCAATTAATTTTATCTTTCATAAGTATATTGGCACATTGGTCGAAATCTATATTGATGATGTGGTGGTGAAATCCGAAGACTTCAAAAACATCTTGTCGATCTACGAAAATTTTTGGAATGCACAAGGGAGCATGGACTTAAGATGAATCCGAATCAGTGTGCGTTTGGCGTATCGGCAGGTCAGTTCCTAGGGTTCATGGTGCATCAAAGGGGTATAGAGATCGGCAGAAAATCCATTGATGCGATTAACAAGGTGGTTGCTCCTACAAACAAGACTGAGCTGCAATCTTTGATCGACAAGATTAATTTTATCAGAAGATTTATATCTAATTTGTATGGGAAGATTAAATATTTTAGCCCATTATTGAAGCTGAAAGCCGGTCAAGAATTTGTATGGAGAGAGGAGTAGCAATTGGCTTTGGAAGAAATTAAGAAATATCTGGTGAATCCTCCGGTGTTAATTCCGCCTCAACATGGGAAACCCTTCAGATTGTATTTGTCTGCTGATGACGGTGTTGTTGGGTCGGCCTTGGTTCAAGAATTTGAGGGGAAAGAACGTGTGATTTATTATTTGAGTAGGAGGTTGGTGGACGCTGAAACCAGGTATTCGGCCGTTGAGAGATTGTGTTTATGTTTGTACTTCTCTTGTACCAAATTAAGACATTATTTGCTATCGGCCGAATGCACCATCATGTGTAAGGATGATGTGGTTAAGTATATGCTGTCAATGCCAATTTTGAGCGGGAGGATCGGCAAATGGATTTTGGCGCTATCAGAATTTGATCTAAGGTATGAATCAGCTAAGGCAGTTAAAGGACAGGTGATGGCCGATTTTGTTACTCAACATTGTGGTGCGCTTAATTCCGTAGAAATTGCTCCTTGGACTCTATTCTTTGATGGTTCCATATGTAAGGAAGGAGCGGGTATTGGCGTTGTGTTGATTTCACCCAAGGGAAAAAGTATGAAATCTCATTGCCGATTGTTGCTACTTCGACGAATAATCAGGCTGAATACCAGGCGTTGCTGAAGGGGTTGGAGTTGCTCAGAGATGTACGTGCCGATGCCGTTGAGGTCTTTGGCGATTCTATGTTGGTAATCAATCAGTTGATTGGACCATATGAATGCCAAAGTGATATTTTGATTGAGTACCATGGAAAGTGTTTGCAATTGTTGAAGGAATTCATAGAGTACCGTCTTGAGCACATTCCCAGGTTGCACAACGAAGAAGCCAACCGATTGGCGCAACATGCTTCGGGGTATCAGCCGATTCAAGAGGTGATGGCATTGGTAACGGTTACCAATGATTGGAGAAGATAGATTGCCGATTACTTAAGAGATCCGTCTAGGAAAGTTGAAAGGCGGTTAAAGTTTCAAGCTACCAAGTATGTGCTCCTTGATGGCGAATTGTATTATCGGACGATTGATGGAGTTTTGCTCAGATGTATTGACGGAGAAGAGTCAAAGAGGTTGATGGGTGAAATTCACGAGGGGATATGTGGAGCGCATCAATCGGCATTTAAGATGAAGTGGATGATTAGGCGAAATGGGTATTATTGGCCGACAATTCTTGAGGACTGTTTTAAGTACTTCAAAGGGTGTCAAGATTGTCAGAAATTTGGCAATGTCCAGAGGGCGCCTGCGTCGGTGATGAATCCTATAATCAAGCCTTGGCCGTTTAGAGGATGGGCCATCGATCTCATCGGTCAAATTTATCCGCCGTCGAATAAAGGGCATAAGTTTATACTTGTTGCTACCGATTGTTTCACAAAGTGGGTTGAAGTTGTCCCCTTAAAGAATGTGACATCTGCAAACATGATAGATTTTGTGAAAGAACACATTGTTTACCGATTTGGTATTCCTCAGACTGTTACAACCGATCAAGGAACCATGTTTACATCGGGGGAGTTTGATGAATTTGCTACCAGTATGGGCTTTAAAGTTTTGAATCCATCTCCTTATTATGCTCAAGCTAATGGTCAGGCTGAAGCAACTAATAAGGGGATAATTAAGCTTATCAAGCGCAAGATTGAAGAGAACCCTAGAAGGTGGCATATGGTGTTGAATGAAGCTCTTTGGGCATATCGGATGGCGTGTCATGGTGCTACTAAGGTTTTGCCGTATCAGTTGGTGTATGGACACGATGCTGTCCTGCCTTGGGAGATTAAAACTGGTTCCAGACGGTTATTTTCTCAGGATCAGTTAACAGCCGATGAGTATGATACCCTTATGAAGGATGAGTTAGAAGATCTAGCATGTCATCAGTTGAGAGCCCTAATCAGTATTGAGGAGAATAAGAAGAGGGTTGCCAGGTGGTATAACAAGAAGGTGAAAACGAAAGAGTTTGCGGATGGCGATCTGGTGTGGAAATTGATTTTACCGATTGGGACTAAGAGTTCAAAGTTTGGGAAGTGGTCTCCTAATTGGGAAGGCCTTTTCGGATAAAGCAATCTGCTCCTGATAATGCCTATATTTTGGAGACCCTCGAAGGGGTTGCGTTTCCCAGAGCAATCAATGGTAAATATTTAAAGAAATATTATCCTAGTATCTGGGTAGATGCGTGAGGCAATACAGGTATAGATGCCGATGGGAGGAGTATCATACCGAACATCGGCAGAAATCGTATTAACGTTATATTACAGGCAAGAACAGCTGTCAAGTTTATAGTTTGTCGACACGACAAATTACAACAAGGATTGAATTGATGATATCGCACGCAAGCGAATTTGATTTGCTTCTTCTATTTCCTTGGCGTCATCATTGGCAGAATCCTCGATTGGCTTGAGCTTTCTCTTCAACAGAAGGGCTTCGCGGGCGTTGACATCTCTCTCTTGTTGTAAAACTTTGATGGTAGCAGGGAGTTGAGCTTTCTTTTGGCTGGTTGCGCTTAGAGCTTCATCAATCTTCTTCAACTCAGCTAGCAGTTCTTCTTTTTGCACCGATAGATGTGTGATCTCTTGTTCAAGCGCGCTACCAGAAGCTTCCAGGCGGCCGATCTCTTCATGTCTCTCGTCCGCAGCTTGCTTGAATTTGAATATCTCCTCCGCAGATTTTGCTTGAGCAGCTCTATCGGCGATGCGCCGCGAGGCTCTTTGATATTGTAGCTGCCGACTCTCGAGAAATGCCGCTTGGAAGAGTAGTTCTTCAACATCGGCAGGCAATTGGTTTTGAACTTCTCTAAAGGCTATCCTTACTACGTTGGAGTCTTGGACTAGTTCGGAAGTGCTTTGCTGCAGTAAGGATAACAGTGCTTCGAGTTTGGACTTCACTTCTGCCGATATAGTACCTGATGGCAGGACAGAGCTTTCTTCCTCTTCGTCCTCATCTAGGAGATTGACACCAAAGGAAAATAGGCTGTTTGGGGAATCTTGGGCCTGAAAAGAAGAGGATTAGAGTATGCCGATTACAAGTTTTGCAAGTTTGTGACGGTCAATTTACCATTTTTAGGCAGATCTCTCGCCTTGGACTCGGCAGAACAGCTGACATAACTGTATCTTGAAAATCTACAAATGTTGCCGATGAACTTGCCTCGGCAGGAGGTACGATTGGCGTTGGTGTTGGTGCCGGTGCTGCCTCCGCTGTTGCCGACCTCTGTGGCGACACTACTGTTCCCTGATCAGGAATTTCGTTTGATACTAGTGCTGATGCTGATACCGGTATTGTTTCTGTTGTTGCGGCCATCTCCTGCGGCAACGGTGTTGTCCCATGGTCGGGAAGCTCGGCTTGTGGCTGTTCGGGGATAGCTGCCGATACTGGTTCTGGTGCTGGCATATCGGCAGGAGCTTGAGTAGGTGTAGCAGGAGTTGATAGTTTCTTACGTTTAGGTTTGGGAACAACACTTGAATGGCCTTGGCGCTTTGATCCTTGTGCTTGGGGGGCATCGGCAGGTCGAGTGGCTTGTACACTTGGGATGATTGCGATGAGCTTGTTGGCTATAGAGAAAGATGGTTAGTATAAATTGAAAAACAGAGTGAAATTACCGGTGAAAATTTACAATCGGTATAAGCAAGTAAAGTATTACCATGAAGGCCTGCGCCAAGGTAGCGGCAGCAGTGATAGCATCATCGGCTGGCAGTGGTCTAGACCTGATGGTGACCTTAGGGATTTCCCTGCGATGCGTAAGAGCAGCCAATGAAGGGGCCTTGCTGCCGATTGTTGATATTGGGGTCATCGATCGCAAATTGAAATACTTGCCGCTTTAACTCTTGTTGGGAATTGGATCATTGACCTGCTGATAGAGAGTTAGTTACCAGTATCTTTGAAAGTCAATGAAGTAGTGGTATCGGGAATAAACTTACTGCGTCGTCGGGGATGACATGATCGACATCAATCAAGTGCCGATAGTAGTGCGATGATGGAGCGAATAGCTGGTCCTTCCATTCTTGCCACCAGGACTTGTATGACTCGGTTATGAAAGATGTCGGTGCCCAAGAAGACAAGTCGATGTTGGCCATATCGGCATGGGGAGAGAGAGTGGTAATTTTATTCCAGTCCATTGCATTGGAGATGATCTCTCTTGGTTTTATCACATTGGCATAGCTGAGCTTGATCGGCAGTTGACCGAATGCTAGCTGTCTTGCTGCTGCCGATGGATAATAGAGCTCGTATGATGGGTGAGAGTTCTTCCCGGTCCCAACGACGTTGACTGGGATGGCCCGGGGAATGAGGGTAGCCTTCATGATTACCTCATTTTGAGGTATATTCCCATCGGTAAGGTTGAAGGAGATGGGGAATCGGTTATCTTCATCAACATAAGGCCACCAAACTCGTTCTGCAGCGGGGATTCCGCAGTAGACCCTTTGAAAGAACATGCCAAATTGATCAACATTGGCATCGGTTCCTGGTAGCACTATTATAGCTTCCCCGAAGTTGAGTGGGGAGTGAGTTACTGATTCGTCATCATCAAAGACATAGTCTTTGGATATATCCCTTGGGAACTATTGGCTGAACAGGTCAAATTGGAGACATTTGTACATATGGGCGTTTAGCCACAGGTTGATGAACCACCAGGGGCCTCCAAGATTACCGATGGGTTCGCCTAGTAGTAGCTTCTCCGATACTTGGTGTAGAAGACGGTAAACTGAACCAAGGAGGTATCGGCCAAGGGGGAATCCTCCACTTGTCAGGAGCTCTGCTGCTGGGAGATACATGTTGGTGGGTCTGACTGTTCTGCCACAGAAGACGAACTTTTCCAACCACATGTTGAGGAAGGTGGCATGCTCCCTTTGGTTTACCGATCCGGTCTTCTGGTTTTCTTGGATGTATCCGGTCCAACCTCCGATGTTGCAGGTGCTTACCCGATGCTCGGACTTCCTACGGAAGAGAATAGCAGGATCGACAGAGGAGACGTCGAGGCCGGTGAGCATGTGTACATCGGCAAGTGTGGGGGTGGCTGGCCCGTGTTTGAATAGAAATGCATTCATTGTATCGGACCAGAAGTAAGAAGCAGCTATCATCATATTCTCGTTCTTGGCCATAACGGCAATGTACATCCTAATGCATTGCTCGACGTTGAGTTCTGACCAATATAGTTGTTGTGATCTAGCTATCCCGAGGTACCAGTTCTTCCACCCTTTGGTAGGATTAGGCCAAGAACGGAATGTGTCTGCCCATAACCCTAGGTCGAAATGCTTAGATCTAAAATGGATGCGGTTGGTTTCTGCATTAATCAGATTGGTTGGATCAGCATTCCCCATTGGGCCTAAAGAGTAGAGGTGCTCTTGATCGGTAGGAATCACTATCTTGTTGCGCATCTCTAGAGATCCAAAAAGGCGGAAAAGAGAAAAACGGAAGGGGGATTGTAAATCGATGCAGAAAGATGAAATTACGGTGTATTCAGCAAGGGAATAGAGAAGATTACCGCGGAAGCAGTGAAGTTGATCGCCATTAGAGGAGTTCTAGCGAGGGATCATGCTTCTTGATGGGGGAAACCACCGGTAGATTGCCAGAGTGTTCTTCGGGGTCACCTTTGGAATGCGGATAAAGATGTGAGCTTAGGGTAAAAAAGAAAGTAGATGCTAATCTTTATAGGCTAGTCAAGGGGCATTTTCGAGTTTTCTTTTTACTGGGTAGAGGTATGGAAAGATATCGCGATGGATTTTCACGGAGATCGAGGGATTTGTAACTGTTGGCGCTTCAGTTATAGGAGTTGTTGGTAATTTGCGGAGATGGTGCGCGGTAGTCAAGATGATGACATAAGTGTTTTTGGAGGGAAAGATTACAACAGAGAAAATTTTGGCGCATAAGATATTTTATACTCCGAAATTGGGGGGCATGTGTTGACACCGTTTTTCGTACGGGTCAATATTGAACCGAGTGCGCTGATCGGCAAGAAGGTAAACGTTGTTCCTCATCGGCATCGAGATGCCACTATTCAGGTTACCGATGGAGGCAGAGGAAGTCGTCGGTAGTGAATTTGATTGGGGACGCGTTAAGGGTGAAAGATGTGTTTGCCGATAAGGAGAGATTGCCGATGGAAACAGGAAAACGTTGTCGATCGGGAATGTTGCCGATGGATGCAGAAAATAGCTGACGTCAGTGGAAAGATGCTGATGGTAATGGAAGAAGGTTGCAGATGGAAAGAAATCTGTCGATGGAAAGTGTCATCGCGAAGAGAATAGATAAGGAAACTGGTGATTTTATACCAGTATTATTATATCAGTTTGAGTCCGACTCTTGCACGAGTCATTTATTTCCTTAAAAATAGGAGTTTTGTTTAGGTATGAGTCGTGTCTATGTACAACTCCTCCTACTGGAGTATAAATATGTACCTAGGGCCTGTATGAGAGATATACAATACAATCAAACAAATCTATTATTTTCGTCCTACTTTTCCAGCATCTACTTTTTCGCATTAGCTATAAGTTTATCTACGAGTTCTTACGATGTCTCGACGGGCTGCATCTGCAAGATCTCCGTCGTCTTCGCAAGTTCTGCATTTTGATCAAGTTGAGCTTTGACGTCCGGGCGCATCGCTGTCGTCTCGTTTAAGGTTGTTCTAGTTACCGTCCTTGTCGATTAACTGGTCAAATCGACTGGCATACCTTTGGATATCGAGTTCGGGTATAAGCCCGAGGTGTTCGCAGATCAGACGCTTTTTGTGTCAACAAGTTCCCCGTGCCTTTAGAGTCGGCTCTCTCATCGCTCGTTGCTTCGGCTATGGCCTCCAGTCGCGGGCATCGTGTCATGGCCATGGCATTCTCGCAACTATCCACATCTCACTGGTATGACTCCGCAAGCTCGGAGGTGACCGTGATGACTCCGTGGGGTCCCGACATCTTGAGCTTGAGGTAGGTGTAGTTGGGGATGGCCATGAACTTCGCGTAACACGGCCTACCTAACACCGCGTGGTACGCATCGCGGTAGTGAGCGACCTCGAAAGTGAGGAGCTCGCTCTGGAAGTTATTCGACTCCCGAATGTCATGAGTAAGTCGATCTGCCCAAGGGGTATGGACGGCTTCCCGGGGATGATTCCCTGGAAGGCAACCCCCTCCGGGCGGAGCTTCTTCCTGGGTACCTTTAGGGCCTCGAAGGCGTTGTAAAACATGATGTTGAGGTCACTGCCCCGTCCAACAACACCTTGGTGAAGCATACATCCCCTATGATCGGGTCCACGACGAGTGGATAGCGTCCCGGATGGGTAACACGGATCGGGTGGTCGACTCGTCCGAACGTGATGTCGGACTCCGACCAGTTGAGGAAGACAAGAGCTGCTGGGGCGGCTGCGAAGACCTCACGCCGCTCCTTCTCCTGCCGACACTTATGGTCGTTGGTCCCCGAGCTGCCAAAAATCATGAGGCATTCGTTTACGGGGGGGGGGGGGGGGGTAGGGGTCGTTGCGATCCCCGTCCCCGCTTTCAACGACAGCGAAATATCTGGCCATCTTGTCACACTGCTGGAGCGTGTGTCTGGCCGGTATGCTGTGGTACGGGCATGGTTTGGTGAGCATGTCGTCGAACTTGCCCCCCTTCATCTCGCCATGGGGAGGAGGAGCCTTGCGGTCCGCCGATGCGACCGCGTTGTCGCTGCCGCGCTGCGGCCTTCCCTTTACCTTGATGGGGCGGGAGGTCGTTCCGACCACCTCTCTTCCCGGTGTGTAGCTCGTGGCGACGCCAGGGAGGCGTCCGAAGACTAACCGTCGTTGTCCTTCCTCGAGTTGCCGCCCCACGCCGCTGGGGGGTCTGAGGACCGCGGGCCACCCCGCGGCATAGGCGCCAGAGCTCCCATCTCATGTACGGGTGTGTTGAGCCCGGAAGAGAGCGGCCGCCCTCCCGCGAGCTGCACCACCACATTGGCGAACGCGAAGTAGAGTTGTGCAAGGTCTCCTGAGTTGGCTGGGGTCCCATCAACGTGTCGAGCTGGCACTCGAATTGAGGGTAGCCAGCCCGTGGGACGGCTGTCGCGCGAGCGACTTGCTCCCCGGAGGGAGGCAGGTTGAGGTGGGCCATGGATGCCGAGATGGCGTCCACGACTACCTCGGAGGATGCCGTAAGGCGACGGAGGACCAGGTCGCCCCCCTGCCCGTGGCACTGGAAGTCCAGGCTACCAAAATGAACAATGGAGCCTGGAGCGAAATCAACGTAGCGAGAAGCCATCCGATACTCGAAAATACGGGTGATGACACGCAAAGTCACCTACCTGGCGCGCCAATTGTTGGTGTCTAAAATGGCGGGGTCTAGACGGCCAACGAGTAAATTTCTAGGTGTGTCGGAGATCGGATGGTTACACTTGGAGAACACACGGTTTATACTGGTTCAGGCACGAACGCCCTACGTCCAGTGTGTTGCGGGGTCGTGTTACCGAGCATGAAGAGCTCGTAGAGGGGAGCTACAAGCTTTGGTGAGAGAGGGAAGCCGGTTCCCAGGTCTCGTGCGTATGAGGTTCGAGGTTCGTGGTGAGAGCTCGCGTGGAGGCGAGTATGAGTGTGTGTGTGAATGAGTTCAGAGAGTCGAGAGCCAGAGATTGGAGGTCCATTCTCCCCCTTTATACGTAGGGAGAGATGGAGGAGTACAGTAGAGGGAGAGAGGAAACGTGGGCCTGGTATAGGCTGTTGACTTGGGGAACACTCCTGGCTCCTGTTTTCCTTCCTTCCCGGAGAAGGCTGCGCCTGTTGGCACGCCGTCCGGGTCCTGTTCGTCCTTGGTGCAACTGTAGCCACGCGCCTCGTACTTGGTGGTGTCCCTGTTGCCATATTTGGACATGGGCGGAGGTTTGCAGAACAGGGACTGGCACCCCTGCGTTCTATCGGACAGGACCAGGTACACCCTGATCCCTGTTCAGATGTCCTCTGGAAGGATGGCGGTAGTCAATTGGCGGTCCGGTCGGTACTGGAGCATGTCCCACAGGGATTCTACAGAGGTAGGCATGGAATTCCATGCCTTCAACCCCATCCCTAAGGACGAGCCGGTATTGTGGACCTTTTGACTATGGGCTAAAGTGCTCCGTGGGCCGGTGAAGCCTCCGAGGGTGAGTGATGTCACGGATGACGTCACCCGGGCTCGGACGAGGCGGAAGAGCCCCAGAGGGTAGATGGCGTCATGGATGACGTCATCCAGGCTCGGACGGGGCGGAAGACCCTCCGAGGTAGTGCCATTGCCTTAGCTGTTTTTGGGCGAAAAGCCCCGAGGGTAGATGTCGTCACGGATGACATCACCCTGCTCGGACGAGGCGGAAGAGTCTCCGAGGGAGTACTGCCCTTTCGGTTTGGTTAAGGCGATGAGTCCCCGTGAGTGATGACATCACGCTGGCTCGGGCGAGGCAGAGGAGCTCCCTGGAATGATTTTGTTTTCGCGAAGTGTGAAGTTGGGGTACCCCATTCTCAGGTATTCGACAGTAAGAATATTATTTTAACTATATTATATAAACATTTGGATTAGGAGAATCCAATTTATATTTTATTTGAGGATATTCAAATTTAATGGCATATTTATGCATTTTAAATATAGATACAGTGATATAAATCTAGAAAGTGTGTGCCATCCAATTCAAATCTAATTGGTTTCCATCCCTAGTACTAAGGTGCGTTCAAAACAAGTTGCAAATGCTGCCGCTAAAATATTTGAAGGTATTTCCTGTCTTATATTACCAGTAGTATATAGTCCCTAATTTCAAATTATAAGTTACTTTGAATTTTTGAATACATCCAATTTGCTATGTAGATGTACTAGTATATATGTCTAGATACATATTAAAATGGATATACCATAAAAGTCAAAGCGACTTATAATTTAGAACTAATGTTGTATGCAAACTAAACCACACTAGAGAATGTTTGGTAAAAGGAATAGAAATATCCTATCTCTAATCAAGAATGGGCACTCTTTTGGTGTTTTCTGAGGCAAGCGATTCCAGCAAAAGATTTACCCTTTTAGTATTGAGTTTTAATGTTTGTGAGTGGTACTAGTAGATTTGTCATAAAAGTAGTTTTCTATGAAATTATATATTCCCTTGGATCATAAAATATGTCATTTAGGGCTTGACCAACCTTAGAAGCTACAGTCATCAATAGCTACTACCTTAATTCTAAATTGTATGTCATTTAGCCTTTTATATCTACATACATAGTTTAGCTACACACCTATATATACACTCTGCACAAACACCTCAGCTATACCGAGTACAATGGAAAGAGTAAGACACGTGCATTAACTTTGGTACACACACCATCATAAAATTCATAATAGGGTTATGGTTTGCTTGCCATACGCTCAAAAGTCATAACGGTGAATTTTGTGTTTGTTTATGGACAACTATTTATGTACTAACTCCGTTTTGAATTATAGTTTATTTTTTTACTTTAAACTTAATCATTCATTTTATTCAAATTTTTGTCTAAAATATCACTTATTTTTGTTAGAGTTTGCTTTATTAATAAAAGTTTTTCAAGAATGATTAAATTTGACTATATTTACACAAGTTTTTTTATTAAGAAGAGTGATCAAACTTAAGGTTAAAAAAATCAAATGAGCTATAATTTAAAACGAATAAAGTATTACAGTGTTTCTTTGGTTTCTTTTGGAAAAACAACACCTACCTTCTTTCCTTATCGTTCCATTCATTCCACATATATGTTCTCACAATAATATAGTACTCCCTCAATTCTAAATTATAAAATATTTTATATTTTATAAATATATACATTGTTTTTACTATATATCTAAACATAGTGCATCTAAATGCATAGCATAAACTTTATATCTTTCATATGTTTTACTACTCCTAACTACTACTCTCTCTATTTTTAATTATATATTACGTCTATATTTTTCTAGATATATAGCTTTCTTTAATATTAAAATCAATATATCTAGAATAAAATAAAATATTTTATAATTTGAAATGGGGAGAGTACACTGCACGCTACATTTCCTTTAAAATTAGTCCTTGATTTGGATAAATAGAAAGTTATTGAATTACAAATGGACTTCACTAATTATTCTAGCGTTGGAACACAAAAAAACGCCGCGAAGACCCGATTAATAAACAAGCAAGAAATCCGATAATATAAAAGAAAAAAACAAGCAAGAAAAAGGGGAAACACGAGGAATCCTAACGTTTCCGGCCGCGGCCCGTACGCGAGGGCGAGCCAACGCGGGCCGCCGTCATCGTCATCGTCCACGCCGCGCCCCCCTCCTCGTTCAACTCCTCACCGTTCAACGGTCAATGTTCAAACCCCGCGACCCAGCCAGCCTACAAAGCAGAAAAAAAATGCCATTCGGCATCCGCCACACGCCGCACCCGCACAGGTCGTCCCTTTCCCTCCCACCCCGCAACCTATATATCCTCTCTCCTCACCCATTTTCCCCATCGCACTCTCTCTCTTCTCTCAACGGTCAGCTCAAAGGACTCAGCTTTCTTTCATCGGCTCAACGTTTTCGGCAAGCTGCGGCGGACGACATAGCATCGACCTCCTAGGTATCGACCGGAAACAATGGTTCTGTCCATGTCCCGCGCAGCGAGGGCCGCGTCCAGGCTGGTGCCGGAGATACCGATGCTCAGGCGGAGCAGCAAGCATCAGGCGGCGGAGGAGGTGGCGGTGCCGGCGCACTTCGTGTGCCCGATCTCTCTGGACCTGATGCGGGACCCAGTGACGGCGCCAACTGGGATCACGTACGACAGGGAGAGCGTGGAGGGCTGGCTGGCGCGCGGGAACGCCCGGTGCCCCGTCACCGGCCGGCCCCTACGGCTCGCCGACCTGGTCCCCAACCACGCCACGCGCCGGATGATCCAGGACTGGTGCGTCGCTAACCGCTCCAGCGGCGTCGAGCGCGTGCCAACGCCCAAGGTGCCGCTCGGTGACGCCGACGCCGCCGAGGCCGTGGCCTCGGTGTCGGTTTCCGCGAGGCGCGGGGACGTGGCCGCTTGCGGGGCCGCCGCGGCCAGGGCCAGGGCGCTGGGCAAGGAGAGCGACCGCAACCGGCGCTGCCTCGCGGCGGCCGGGGCCACGCGCGCGCTGGCCGCCGCGTTCGCCCGCCTCTCCGGCGCGGCCTGTGCGCTGGGCGACGTCCTGGCCGCGCTCACCGTCTTCTTCCCGCTCGACGACGACGCCCGACGCTGCATTGCCTCCCCGCCGTCGCTCAAGTCGCTCGTCTCCGTCATGTCCCATGGCGACCTCCCCGCGCGGACCAGCGCCGCCGTCGTGCTCCGTGAGCTCGCGTCCTCGGCCGACGGCCACACCCTCGAGGCCGTCCTGAGGACCCCAGGCATGTGCGACGCGCTCGTCGGCCTCGTCCGGAACCCTATCTCGACGCCGGCCACCAAGGCCGCGCTCGTCACGACCTACTACCTCGTCGCCGCCTCCGACCGCGCCAAGGCGCGCTTCGCAGAGCTCGGCGCGGTGAGAGTCCTCGTGGAGGCCCTCGTCGACGCCGACAAGGGCACGAGCGAGAAGGCCCTGGCCGCGCTCGACGGCGTGCTGTGCGCCGACGCCGGCCTCGCCGCCGCGCGCGCGCACGCTCTGGCCGTGCCGGTGCTCGTCAAGAAGATGTTCCGCGTGTCTGACATGGCCACGGACTTCGCCGTATCCGCGCTCTGGCGCCTCTGCCGCGCCGGCGACACCGCTGCCGCCGCGTGCCGCGCCGAGGCGCTCCGCGTTGGAGCGTTCCAGAAGCTGCTGCTGCTGCTCCAGGTCGGCTGCGGCGGCGTCACCAAGGAGCGCGCCAGCGAGCTGCTCAAGATGCTCAACGGCTCCAAAGGCAGCGTCGAGTGCATCGAGACCGTCGACTTCAAGGGGCTCAAGAGGCCATTTTGATCGCCCAACGGAAACGGACATTTTCTTTTTCTTCTTGTGAAGATTTGATTCGACACTTCCCTAGATCAGATGTACGTGTGGATACAAGATACATACATACAGGCTGCTGTTTAGTTTTAGGAGAATTTTTGACAGACACTGTAATTGCACAGTCACTCACATACAAAGATGAACAGAAGTTAACATAGTTTTTTTTTGGACATATATATGATCGACCTTGTGCAGTTTTGCTGAAATAATTTCATTGTTGCTTGAGCTTTTTAGTCTGATGATCTGAAATGAGGGAAGTTAAGAAAATGTAAAAGAAAAAGAGAGCAGAAGAATTTTACTCAGCTAAAATCTGCCGTCCCACGTCAGTGGCTGCCGTCCAGCGTTCAGACAGTTCATACTTGAATTCGTATGATTTGATGACGATAGCCACGCTTCAGATTCGTGCAAAGACGGCACCAAACACGCCATGTGTGTTTGATAACCTGCTCGCTCGTTTCCTTGATAAACAAACCAAAGAAACGACTCAACCACCTTGTTCTTGATGCCGGCGCGGCAAATGGCCTTCGTCATCAATCCATGTGCTCTTATTCCATTGGTCCAGCAAGCTAGTCTGTCTCCTTTCCGGCATTACTTTGTAGCTGTAAAGCTTAATCTTTTTGTTATATAGGACTGCATAGTTTGAACCCAATTCGTTCAACAATTGCTGCTACTATACATTTTGAATTGAAAAACCGACGACTGAGAAGTAGAGGACATGAACACATGGATCATCATGAACAAATCTGAATCGATCACGCAGCAAAGAAACTGAAGGCAGCTCGCCTCACGGGGAGAAGCAAAGCTAGTTATTAGGAGCAGCGTGCAGTGGCCGTCGCCGACGACGAGGCGTCGTGCGTGACGGCACCGATCACGGGGGTGGTGGACGATCCGGCGCCGTTGGAGTCGACGAGTCGTCTCCGTCCGTGAGTGATGACCGGTGTGTCCGTCGTCGGTTGGATCCGTCGTCCGCCGGTGGAGTCGTCGCCGTCCGTCGTCTACGGCAGAAACGTTCAACCTCTGCTCATCGCCTGCCGAACTCAGTTGTTGGTTCCGTCCAAGTTTGGGTTCAATTTGGCTCTCAAGTCTCAACTTTGAGTATCTAAAAACAATGACAGCCACGGACGGAGATGGATGAGAGCGGTGACCCGGTCGGTTACGACGCTGACAGGACAGCATGACGACGCTGCTATTGGCAGACCGGTGGTGGACGGAGGTGGAGCGCGTACTACGTACTTTTCTCTCCTCCAAAAACCAAATGGACCGGCAACGCTGACCTCTCGCCATCGAATCACCACCGGTTTGCCTTTGCCTGCCTGCACTTGCATTGTTTTATGGATTGCCGTCGGTGATGCGTGGATCACCAATTGTGGTAAAGGTTTTCAGGGCGCGCGGTGTGTTCAGTGTGGGATAATTTTAAGAGTCTCCATCTCATGAAACTTTATAACTTTTTATTTAAACGGCACGTTCGAAATGAAGTGCTTCAATATTATTAAGGCTATCCATTTGAATCAACTAGTTGTCACGTTTTACTTAAACTTCTTATCAGTGATAATATAGTATTTCTCACAACAAAATAATATCCGTCAACTTATCAGCCGCATAAATTATGCACAAAACAGGGTATTTATTTTGGGTTTATACGCTGCAATAGCGGAAGGCGAGCAGCTAATAGCATTTCGTTATTGCGTTTGATTGGACTTTTGACCTCAAAAGTCAAAAGCCCAACCAAACAGGGCGGTTTTTGGAAGCAGTTTTTTTTTTCAAAAACAGCTTTTTTTTTTAAGTATAGTTTTGAAAGCTCGTTTGATCCTACTTTTTAATTTTGAAAATGGATGGAATAAAAACTTCCTTCATAATTATTTTAAGAGAGATAAAGATAAAAGATATATTTTAGACTTGTTTAACCAAATAGTTTTTAGTTTTTTCTACACCTCAGAGACCACAACAACTTTCTCACAGCTCAAAGCTCACAACAACTTTTCTCCATAGCCATAGCCCAATCAAAGAGACCCTAAAATAGGCTACTGTCCCAATTTTAGAAAATCGATTTAAACAGTTTCTCAAACTGGCTTAGTCGGTTTTTGAAAAAAATTCAAATTGCAATTTTGACTTTAGCATTGTGAGGTTTTCAAGCACATACAGAAGACAAAATTCCATGTCCAAATGAGAAAATTACGCTTTTAGAAAGATTCGGTCGGTGCAAAGTTGGCATTGTATTTTTTTTTATAAAGTATACATGTATTAATTAATAGAAAAACATATCCAAATATAGGTACATCGAAAAAGAATACGTAGGACAGCTGTCCAACTTATATTCTACGGGCCGGCAATGACCGCCGATACCCGCCGACGTCGCCAAACCTGAATCACCAGAAGCCGGAGGAAACCACCGGCGTTGAGGTGGACTACAGCAGACGCTCGATCTCGCGAAAGCGAAAAAGTCTTTGAGCGCTCATCCGTCAGGATCACAATCTAGATTGAAACGACGAGAGTGGTGCTGACGATGACATCCGTCGTCGCGGTGAAGCCAAGCTCGCTCAATCTCGATCCGTGCCGCCGGTAGATCGCGTTCGATCCACCGCACTCCATCTTGCTGCCATGCCCTCAGCCGCCACCGTATCCTTGACCTTAGACGCGACACGAGCACCGCCGCTCCGCCGTGACGACGAAACAGCAGCCGCCGCAGACTCCTACACCACCTCACAGGCCTCTCATCGTCACCGGAGTAGACGACGACGAGGTGGACGAAGACCGGGAGGACTTTATTCCACCATGGCAGCGCCGCCAGCTCCACCAAGCTCGCGCCGCCGGAAAACCTAACCCTAAAAACTTGATTCACTCGAGAAACTCGGCGAGATGCCGAAGGGGAAGGGAGGGGACCAACGACGACGGCGGAGGAGAGCGGGCGGGCGGCGGCCACGCACTGGCCGTGACCCATATTTTGTGCATTGTAGGAGATTTTGATCCGCACGAGTCACGGGGTAAGACCATCACATACAGGCTAATTGAACTCATCAAATCAAATCAATCTATCCTTTATCTTTTTTTGTCTTTTACCTTTTTTATTTTTGTCTTAATCTAGGCACTCACAATAAGACTCTACCATGGAATTTAAGTTTATTTAGTATCATCTTATTTTTGGTATTTTGCTGATATGGTAATATATTTATTAAAGAGAGAGGAGAAAAAACAAGACTCTCAGTCTTATTTAGACTTCAAGTCTATGAAATCTTCGAGGTAATAAATACGCTTAGACTTTATGATAAAGTCTACATTGTGAGTGCCCTAAATCTTCATACCCCCTCTATCTACAATAGAAACTAATTACCCAGTTCGCTTGGCTTATCAGCCGACTTATCGACCACCAAAATCGTGTTTTCGTCTCACAGAAAAACAGCCAAAACAACATCAGCCGTAACTTATCAGCCAAAAATAGCCAAGCGAATAGGCTGATTATAGAAGTGGATTCAAAATTTGTCCAAAATACTTGACACTATCATTTATCCCAATTCCCAATGCACCTTTCTGTTCTCCCAATACACCTTGTTTTTTCTTTTTCAATACATATCTATCTGTATTTCGCTCTGACTCTCTCTCTCCATCTTGTTTTTTCACAACACCTTATTATATAAATTTGATTAAACTTAAAAACTTTTGACTCTCCGAAATTTTTAAAATGACTTGTAGTTGGGACGAAGGAAGTAGCTAGGTTGTTGTTCAAGACTTTTGATTGACTAGCTTGGCTTGATATTGCTTCGCACTGTTGGTAGGTTATGGACGTCTAAACCAACTAGAGGCACCTCTGTTTGGAGGACCTTTCGCGAGTGCTGACTGCTGACTGGTTCAACCATCGCCATCTCCGGTTTATGGAGCACGGCCGGTAGCAGACATATTTGAGACATATCACACTTGTGCACGTCCATCTCATTGAATCACTGGCACGTAACGGTACCCATTTGTCCGTTAGTACTTATTATAATCTTGAAAGTTGGCTCAACTTTCCTTTATTGTTCGTTGCCTCGCCAATATATATATAGGATTGGAGCCGTATTAAAACCAGAAAGAAATATAAACCCAAATTACGTAAAAACTTCTTAAAAGATAATAAAGAATTATAAAGACAACTTAACAGACTCCTCTATATTCATCTCCAGCAACCTCTACGGTTCTACAATCTACATACTGTTCTTCATTTTGTCCTGCAGAAGCTGAACAAAGCAAATTATTGAAAACGGAGTAAAACGCTTGTAAATTAACTCAACCCTTGGAAACCAGTGTCAGATGCTGTAACTCATTCATTAACCCGTGCTTTCACACTGGTTAAGATATATGTATTAAATATTCATGTTTAATATGTATAACTAATGATTTTTTATATTAATTCACATGTTTTTATTTCATTTTCTAAGATAATGCTCATGTAACGTATACCCATTCAGTTATAATAAACTTAACAATTATTGATTTATATATGCTTTTTCATCAACATACATAGTTTCCCCTACATTGTGCCTCTCTATAGCTTCAATATGTATTAAGTTAAAATCTAAACTTAAGTTTTGCCCGTATCTCATGAAACTATGAATCATATTTTATTTTCAAATTTTGAACTTATTAGTTTCTACATTTTTTATTCTCAACTTACGTTGGGAATCTTGTGTTTGTGTTATTTTTCATAAACATAGAGGCACATGATTGTTTAGAAAAGATAATTGATCCAATGGCCGATATTATCAATGATGATTAGAGTCTACTATTGGTGGCTAGATCTTTCTAATTTCTTTGAGAATTTCTTGGATTTTTTTATCTCATCCCATGAGAATTAACGTGGAAACTTAGTTGGCGACCTCTAGTAAGTAATATTAAAAAAATATGTTGTCTTCCTTTGCATTGCATAATATAGGGCTTCAATATGTGATTTGTTGAAAGATAAAGTTAAGTTAGATAAGCTCTTGTTGTATTCATACGGTGACATCATGAATATATATTTTGAGTTGCAACTTTTGTTATATATATTTTTCGTACTTTTATAGTTGATATAGATACATATTGATGGATATTTTAGTTTATTGAATATAATGTTAGTTGTAGCTAATTTAAATACAAATTATACTTGTTCCTTTGTATTAGCATATGTGGCTATTATAGATGCAACCTTTAGAGTTAATTTTAATTATATTTCTTAATGAAAGATGTGGGTAATTTAGATATTATTTTTGGATTCTCACAAAAAGATACAAATTTAGAAAGATATTTTAAGTTGTCTTTCATAATAGCTAAGGTATGTAATTTATATGCAATTTAGTGGGTTATTTTAAATTATATTTTGTGATAATAATACATATGAAATGTCAAATTTAACAGTTACTTTATATATTTTTTCATAATAGAAAAAGTGGGTGATTTTTTTGAAACAAAAGAATGGACACCATGGCTATTATGATGGCGATGATGATGATGATTAGAGTCTACAAATTTAAAGGTTTGTGCTAAGTCAAACTTTCTTGAATTTGACTATATTTAATATAAAACATTATCAACATTTATATCTCCAAATAAACTCATTATGAAAATATACTCCATATCTAATGATACTTATTACATATCATAAATATTGTTTGCTTAAGCTTTTGAACCTCAACTTCCACCTAAATTTCCAAAATTCATGATCTATAAGCCAATTTTTATAATTCATAGCTAAGACAAACAAGAGCCCAAAATATATTGTTTCTTTGACGGATGTCAGTTGGTTGGTTAGATAATGGTTGTCGAAGCAAACTTGCACTAATCACTTACAAGGAGTGGTAGTATAATTGGTTCATAATAATTCTTCAGGTGGAAGATTAATGCACCTTGCCATTCATCATGACTTATAGTATATTTCTAATTCTTAAATCTCACATTAGACACAGGATATAAATCCATTTAACCCCATTTCTTAGTTTTATTCAGAAGCCAAATAGAAAAGGTGGATTGGCGACTAAAAATCAAACTTGCAAGTGAACTCCCTATCAACTCTCATCATTGCCATTGTGTAAAAGTCACCCTTTGACCACCATCAATGTTAGTAATTAGTGTGATGTATAAGTTGTACTGAAGATTGAATATTCTAAGTTTGTCTTACAGTCTATTGTGATGATGCAAGATTAATACATATGTTACATCGTGAAAGGGCTATTGTACGTTCATGTATAATAGGATTAAATGCAATCATGTTGGTTGCTTTTGTCATTTTGGTGCACAGTAGGTAGGAGGCAAGGTGTAGTTAAGTGTGGTAGTAGAGCACCACAATGAACTCCATCTATTGATGTGTAATATAGTTGGTCAAGAGCTCTGTTGGACAAGTGCGATAGGCATTCGATGGAGAGTGGCACCAAGAGTACTAAGGTATATGTGAACTTTATATCACGGTCTCAGTGCTATATTCTAATTACTCTATACCTCTGGGTTGGATCTTGCATTGGTAGAATAGTGTTGCACTTGTATCATAAATTATTTATGGTTACCATTTCCTCGTATATGCTATTATACATACTGGGAATTGGTCTGCTAGATTACTTATTTGGAAACGCTAATCATACAAACCTTGTAATACTCAATGGAACATTGCTCTGTGGTCTAAGAACTTTTGTATAATTAGGCCATCCTCAATGAGAGTTTAATGGCTCAATTTCCAACACTGTTAAATTTTGGAAACAGTGTAGAAGGAGTTTTATCCCCATGAAACCCTCTCTACTCCCATGAAACTCTCATCACCTCTTTCTTCATTAATATAGTGTCACATCAGCATATTTAATGCCCATGAAACTTTGATGAAACTCCATTGAGACTGGCCTTAGTGCCTAGAAAATACAAATACCCATGAAGATGTCACAAATGTGTAGTAACTACTTTTGCTAGGCCTAAAAACTTTGCAAACGTTTTGCCAAAACTCAGTTTAGTTAAAGGGATAAAATGACAAATTAATGTATGCGTTATGAACAATAAATGTTTTTTCTTAAAATGCATCCATAATAACCACAATATAAATGAGCATTTTTCACGAATTACACAAGTATATACACAGCCGCTTAACATGTGCACACGCACTAACTCCTATGAACACACATACGCAAACTCTACCATATGAGCACCTCCAAAAGACTGTGCCGGCACATCATCGTCTACCACTAAAAGCATGACTCTCTTAATCATGTACCACTGAAAGCATAATGCCGTTAAATCTTACAATAACTCCAAGAAAATGTGAGCACCCACGTTGTTAAATCCTACAATAAAATCTAGAAAAATATGAGCACCCGTGTCAAGTCAAGAACTTGAACTCGGATGGGTATATTCCACCCCCAAAAAACCTAACCAACCGAGTTAGGCTTAGGTCACATATAAATGAGTATTTAAAAAATAATCAAATGGTTTCCATGCATAAGAATCATGTTTAGACTATCTTTAACAACCATAACCCCAAATACAACACCCATGTGTCCTTTGCGTAGCGCTACAGGAAAAATATTCAATACCCAGTTTTAGTCTTCTCTAAAAACACAACTCAAAAGACAACTCTCCCTTGAAATGTGTTTTCAAAGGAGAGGATACTAAGATTTGAGTTATGCCTCCCCTGAAACCCAAAATGGGTACTCTGCTAGAGGATATAAATATTCTGCTAGAAACCCATTTTAGGTCTTGGTACCCAATTGGTCTCCTATTGGAGATGGTCTTAGGATATATATATCGTATATGGTTTCTATAGAAAAGACACCAGCAATGATCATTTACATATCCTAGATGGTTCTTATATTTTTTACTAATGAAATAAACATATGGCTTCATCCTTATTCGTAGGTGAGAAATCAGACCATATTATTATAAACTTCTCACACTTATGTTTAAAGCAAACTCACAAAAAAGACAAAATGTAAGTTTGCAATCCTAGACATTATGGGACATCCATAAGAGAAAAAAAATGCGAAAGCCGATGTCTCCGGCATAGCCTTTATTTGCAGATGCATTCTTTCTTTCTTTCTTCATTTTGCTGCAACTGACCCTAGAAGTAGAACCAACGTGTTCCGTGAATATGACTTGCAAAAATGTTTATAGACTGTATTTGTCAAAAAACACTATCAGTTTCTAGTGAGTCATAAGAACCAACATAACGCAGCCGCCCCTGCTATTAATAACAAGCTTGAATCTTTTCACATTGATTATATAATCATCGATCAATTAAAATGTACTATAGAGATTGTTTTAAGAAAATCCATCTTTGATATAAATTGTTCTTGCAAATACATGCATCTATGATGTATAATTATTTTTTTTAGAAAAAAGAACATCCAGACGTTTGCCAAAAAAAATGCAGTCCTTGCACATATAAATTATGAAGCCCGTTTGTGACATCATGTCAGTATATATATATTGACCTTTTGTGGTAGCGAAAAGTTATTGTAAAACAAGCCAGATTCCATAAGCAGCTCAGCCAAGAAAACATAATTTGGTGCATAGTAGTCGATCTTGTTGCGTCTCATTGTCAATTTGATCAATATAATTCATGGCTCGAATACAATATACATAAGGTAAAGTAGCACCTGGACATATACTCCCTCCATACTCAAAAAGGTTGTCATTTTAAAAAACGACACGGTCTTTAAAGTGTAACTTTGACCACTTATTTTTTGAAAAATATTTATTGAAATATAATATATGTATATTTTTATGAAAGTATTTTTTAAGATAAATCTATTGATATGACTTTTACATTTACAAACTCAACAACTTAAAAGTTATTCATGATTTATATTTCCAATGTTTGAATAAAACCTTGTCATAAACGATAACTTTTTTGAGTACGGAGGGAGTATATTATAAACATTGAAGGTTATTCGCGGAAACTTCAGTGATACATTAGAACCTAATAATAAACACATAAATTCGGACAGTATATGCTGTTGTCTGATCGCATTTTCTTGGGCGAACCATAGCAACCGATTAAAGTAATGCTAACAAACTAATAACAGCCGCCATAATAAGGAACCGTACAGAACCAACAAAACCACTGCAAGGATGCAAACTCGAATACATTATGGATCGGAATCGGATGCTGTGTTGTGTCCTGCGTGGCCCCCTTGAGTGCGCAAACACGAGTTGATCACCGGAGTGGCCACTGCTGACTCGTAAACGACGCGTTGTTTTGAGAACATCTCATCGAGACGACCCAACTGGCGACTTGACGCCAAATTAAGCAACTGAGCTCCCGAGTCCCTGCCATATCGTCGTCCACTTTGCCTACCCTGTTTGGTTAGTTCCTGCTAAAATAAATTTAGACTGGTTTAGTCAGTATTTAGGCTAGTTATTGGAGCCAAACATCCTAACTAAAAGGGATAAAGAGACTTTTTTTAATCTCGTTTAGTCACCCAAATCCAAACACCAATTGATAAAGTTTAGTATTTTTTTAGATGACTAAAATTCAAAGAGGGGCAAACCAACCAAGATCGAGGAACAGCAAGCCAACGAGGAGAGGTTGTAGTGGGCGACGAGTCAAGGTTGTGGTGCCAGCTGATGACGCGCAAACACTGCATGTACGTCCTACATCGAACACACAAGTGTGCACTTAATTAATGACGAATGGGATCTACAAGATACACCACGTACTCCCTCCGTATCATTATAAATTAGGACATGAAGAGGATTACCAAGGAGTAATTAATTAGGGTCATTTTTTCATTCCTGCTCCTAATAAATAGAGTTGCATATGCATTACACACGAGAAACATTCGTAGTACAGATGGCAAGAGTGGTTGCGCTATCATGAAAGGATTACGGATTCGATTCTTGTTTGCCACAGTTTTTCTTACTGATTACTTGATTTTGCATGCGCGCGTTCAGGAGTGGCTTGTATATTATATATATATATATATATATAGCGCGTGAGTTTGCCAGGCTGCCACCGCCGACCACAGCTCGATCCATGCCAATGCGCAATGGAACCAGACCGCCTCCAACTTAAAGTCAACGGACGTTGATTGATACAATATAGGCGCACTAGGACTAGCTATATGGTTACAGATCACCGACCGTATATATGCTCGCGGAGAATAGGAGAAGACAGACTAGTAGACTACTAGCCCGGCCTAGCTTTTGCTGTGTTTTAGGCCCCATTTAGTTGAAGCCAAAAACCAAAATTTTTTGCATAATATCCGTCACATTAAATCTTACGGCACATGTATGGAGTACTAAATATAGACGAAAAAAAAAACTAATTGCACAGTTAGCCGAGAAATCGTGAGACGAATCTTTTAAGCCTAATTAGTCCATAATTAAACAATTTTTGCCAAATAAAAACGAAAGTACTACAGTAGCCAAAAGCCAAAAATTTTTATAACTAAACGGGGCCTAACTCCGTCCTCTGCTCCTCTAGGGGACGGATCGGAACACGATTTACTGAGAAACAGAAATTTATTCCTAGTCAATGCAAGATTCTCAAGCAACTGGCTAGGAATGCAGGCACGTGTCGTTGGAACAAATTACATCTTGATCATGTGTATCTATAAACCCAGCTATATATACTGCACTGATGGAGTATATACATAGATACACAAGTAGATAAATCTTCATCTCAAGTATACACTACCAAAGAATTAAACTTCTCCTAGTGAGATGGAGTTTTCCTATTGTTTTGATAGTCAAAATTTAGTACAAATTTTCCCTACTAAATGTCTTGAAATTTTCATATACTATGACTAGTGCACCATTTTGGTAGTGATATACTTACTGCACCTTTCTTGTGTAAAGAACGTCACCTAAAGTCCCATTAAAAGCTAAGGTGCGGCGCCTAATGGACAGCCCTACATACTTACCTCATCGCTCTATAAGCACAACACATCAAGGAAATAGATGGGTTCGGTGGAGAGTTTGGAGAAAAACAGGGTCAAGTAATAAAATACTGTAGTAGATTATTGAGTGTTTATGATTGTGTGTTGTCAATTAGCAAGAACGCCCTTCACGATTCGTATGACTCATGAGGATGGCATGGATTTCTCCGGTAGGATTTGTTGAACTTCATGTATATAGTCTAAAATAATTTGGTCAAATCCTCCAAGGTTAAGAAGGGACGCGCAAAGACTTGACTAAACATGCCATAGTCCGTGAAGGGTACGAAAACAAACCAAATAGCATACGAAAAATGCAACACACTAATTTCTTGATACCACCAATGCACCGGTCTAAAAATATTTGGCACCAGATCATTCTCGGCAATGAGTCACCTACAAACCATATATATATATATATATATATATATATATATATATATATATAACACAAGAGCACACAATGATGTGTTTCAATAAAATCTACACCTCAATGGTCAACTCTAGGTGCAATCACACTATCAAGCCATGATCCAATCTTATATTCGTACCCAACTTAATCAAACAAATGTTTTATGGCCTCTGAAAAGTCCCATTAAAAGCTAAGGTATTTTGTGGGACCTAGATAGGGGAGTGGTTTTGAACAAAGATGATTCAGTTAAGCGCAATTGATAAGGAAGTGTTAATACCATATTTTGGCGCGATCAGATAGGTACGAGCAAGGATCAAGGACGGGAAAATATGTTGCACGCAGGTGGACCCGGGAGGCTGGTTAAGGAAACCGACTCGGAGGAGATGATGCGTATCGGCTGTTGGGATACGTTCGGTGGGTTGCACCGAGACATTTGGGTTTCCTTATTTCGGCCAGCGGCCGGCTTTGCGCTAGGGTTATGCTATGTGGTCTATAAATAACAAATGTTAGGTAACGAGGAGGACATCCAATCAATCAAACATGCAACTTAGTCCTTAGTTTCCGGCCTTTGACCACCCCTAGGAGTAGGAGTAGAGTAGATTTCGGTGAACCTTCGACGGATTGGGTTGCATCGCCTAGATCGACCTCCGGTTTGCTTGTAAGTTTAGCCTTGGTTCATGTCTTGTTTGTACGGCTGTATTGTGTAACTCGTGCAAGCTCGGTATGAGCTAGTTATCGGTTTGAATCTATTGTTCATGGGGCAACATTGCTTCAATCTCACATGAATTGTGGCTTCAAGCTAGTTATCGGCTCTATTAGATTGATAATCTAATAGATTCATTAAGTTATCGATATTGTCTGTTATGCTTTGTTTAATGGGAAAATTGGTTTCATACCACCAAAAGAACACGGCATCCGGAAAATAGCATTGAAAGTTCATCCTACCATAAAATAGCATTGAAAGTGAGCGTCGGTTCCAAAAACTAGCATTCTGTTACTTTCTCTTTTAACGTCGTTTGTTGGCCTCCGTCAGAGGCCTCCGCTTCCCTCCAAATTGAAGTCATCCAATGGAGCTGGAGCCATGGGAGGACGTGAGAACAACCTGTACGCACAACATCAACCTAGCTAGGCAGGCCCGCAGCACTGCAGTCTGCAGCAGTAGAGCAAGGGCATGTCCATGGCCTGCTGCTGAAAGGCCAGACAACCGCCGGCGGCCTGCAGCCGCCACGCATGGGCTGCTCGGCTGGGGCTTCATGTGGCAGCTGGTATGAGCTAGTTACAGTTTGAATCTATTGTTCATGAGGCTACATTACTTCAATCTCACATGAATTGTGGCTTCAAGCTAGTTATCGGCTCTATTAGATTAACAATTTAATAGATTCATTAAGTTATCGAGATAGTGTAAAACCTTTTTTACATGCGGCCTGGTTTTCAACAACGAATACAATTTTGTTTCATGAGCCATTGTGAAAGCCATAATAAATGTTACTTGCCTGCAACCAATACATGTGTGCCTCTGACTAGAGGAGTAAGAACAAACGATTTGCACCTATATATATATACCAAGAAAAAAATACAGAAAACATTTGAGTATAGTACTATACCAATATAAATTAATAAATGTTATCTTATTGTAGCCAGCAACCTCTGTCCACGCACGCACGCAGCGTGCATTTTCCCCTCGCCAACGATGACCACCAGCTAGTAACTAGTTTCATGGCCTCCTTGGTGCTGGTGGTGGGCACAGATTGTTGGGGTCCCACGTACTACACGAGGGTCCAGCCTGCTTCATCTCCAGAGGCAGCAGGTTGTGCCACGGCCTCCACACAGACTGCAGCACCATGACCATGCCAATGCCGGCCGTCGAATGGTGGTGGTGGTGGTGGTCGTGAGCCAGCAGCGGCCTCGCGGTAGCGGCAGTCGTCCAGGATCCTGACAGAACCACGAACAACAGGAACAATGGGAGGATGGCAACCTTTGATCTCGTCATGGCGATTACGTACGTTGCTAAGCTAGTCAGTACTACTGTCTACTGGTCTGATCTCTCTGCTAGCTTGGTTCACAATCACAGTGTGTATGTATGTATTGGCCGATGTACATCACCAAACTTTAGGCTTCTGTGTTATGTGCTAGCGCCAGCAAAGAATACTATATATAGGCTACCAAGCTACTTGAAAGCTCCACAATCAGCTTCTGATACTGCTAATGGAGCTCTCCTTCATCATGCACGGGTGGACTGAAACTATAGCAAGCCAGCTTGCTGAGAAATTTCCATGCATTGATGCATGTAAACATACATCAGAGATTCAGAGTTTCTTCTTACGTGTGCGACCGGCCAGTTTTGCATGCATGCCGCGACCCATTTGATCGTCCACGCGGTTCTCAAGTTCAAACAAGCGTGATATTGGTCGACTACGTCGACCAAATTTTAGAAGTCAGGGGTATGTACTAGCTAGTTGAGCAGCAAATAAAATGGAATATCTATCTATCTATGGTCCTATTTGATCATTGAGCTTTGTCTTTTAGAAAGACTATTATTATTAGAAAAGCTGAAGGCCGTTTGGTTAGAGCAACTGTGAAGGTTCAGGGGACTGTTTATATGTCTCTGGGCTCAGGGAACTATTTATATGCAAACTCTCCTTAAAGACTATTTTGTTCACTGATTTGCATGCAAATGGCTATTTTGTAAAGACTATTTTATCTGTAGCTTTTGCATCCATCGTTGCATTGTGATATTGTCCACATATTGTTAGAGAGAGTGAAAACTACAATGCAACGGCGGTTTGGACTGGATGTACTTGACTAGGCACTACTACTACGCGATCTTCTAATCATTCTCTTCTTTTTTCTGAATAATACTAATTGCTGGATTTAGCCCACATATATATCAATCACAAGTACATAGTGCAAAATAGTCATCGGCCATGTACGCCCTTTACATTCCGTCGTTGGCTTTGTGGACTTTTGAACTCAGTACCTAAGACCGATCTAAATTCCAAGTTTGAATTCTTTTACATTGACTTTGCGATGACAATCTTAACATATTCTTTTACATTGACTTTGTGATGACACAATCTTAACACTGTACTTTCTTTGAAAAAAGAAAACAAGTTAGGTTTAGTCAAAGTCAAACTGCTGTAAGTTATCCAAATTTGAAAAATATCACGAACCAATATTTATAAATGCCAAATTAATACCCTTTTAATTTCTCCTGTAATATAATTTTGTATCATAACTAGCTATTTGAGTTATAAATATTGATATTGCTCTCTATAGACTTATTCAAACTTTTGTTTTTTTTATGAAACGAACATAGTTTACAATAGCATGACTTTGAGTAATAAACCTATAATAAAGTATACCTTTACAATCAAATACAACTTGCTTAATTTATCCACTTACACGCCAAATACCAATCGACCCACACACTACGTTATCAAATTAAAAAAATCAGCAGACACCTTATAAAAATGTTTCCTTGATGTTAAGGAACCACCATGGGTAAGGATATGGCAATGGGGTGGTTTCGGGTCTGATATCTGCAGGTTTCAGGTTTAGCGGGTTTGTGTTTGGTTTGGATTTTTCACCTATGTTTTCAGGTTTAGTTTTCCACCCGTGGATGGATAACCGAAATAAATCATTAAGAACTAAAATTCATGTTTTATAACAGACTAATAATAACTTGTTTACTTATACTATTCTAAGTTGACCCATGAAATCATTTACTATTTGTTGCCTCTTGTTTATACATGTGAATATGTATATATATCATGCATATATTTATAAAAAGTCGTCATTGCTCTTACTATGTTGCCATACAAATTAGGTTTTGGGTATCCAATTGGGTTTCAGGTATATGTCGGGTTTGGTTATGCTGATGGATTATCACCCGAATCGGTGTTCGGGGCGATTTTGGATCTTGAGTTCGGGTTTTGTGTTTGAGTACCCAGAGACCCTACCTACCTGATCTGAATCTGCCTAGTTGCCATCTGAAGGACTGAGCATGGCGACCAGAGGGGGGTGAATGAGAGCTAAATAAAATTCTTCTCCAAAGACTTGGCCCTTGTCCCAAAAACACGCCCAAAACTCACGCTCGATAAAAACGACGCGCACACGACCCCACACATGGGTCGACACCTTAGGAGAGGTTCTAGAGGTGCAACGGAGCGGTCGGAAGAAGTAGACGAACAAGCCACAAAATAACCAAGGCAAAACAACTTCACTGGGCACTCTCGGACTGCTCGGGACTCAGGGCCGGACTGTTCACGGTTACTACACCGGACTGTCCGAGCCTTGGGTGCGGACTGTCCACGGTGCAAAATCCCAAAAACACTGGAACCCTTGCTGGACTGTCCGAGGACAGGGCGCGGACTGTCCGCCGTTCAAAAGGGCAAAACGAACTTCTCTGATGTGCTGCTGGAATCGTTACAGACCGGTTCGCAGACTGTCCGTGACCAACTTGAGGAAACAACCCGAGAGCCTCTGTCTGGGCCCCGACTGGCGGACTGTCCGCGAGTAGGGCCCGGACTGTCCGCGAGTCGCTGGACATAGGCAATTTGGGGGCGATTTTGAATCGTCTCTCTCCCAAATCTTCCCAAATCACTACCAAATGATCACCTACTGTAACCAAATTTTATAGGCATGATCCTTATGCAATAGGGGAGCTATCTCTAGGAGATCATCACTCAACTTGGTGTGAATCAACGGAAACAAAAGAATTTCAAAAAAAAGCTCAAGAATAAGAACTCAAAATTGAAATCGCCCAATCTATGTGCTCGTGAGGATTCAAGTTAAACTCTTTGGTGGAAATGATCTACTCACGTCCTAGCACAACTTGATTCAAGCAGAATCAACCGAAACACCTCGAATCAAAAGATCTTGCGTCAAGAACAAATGGAGAGAAAAGGGGCAAAACAAGAACGTGAAGAACACAAGCAATCGGGAGACAACCTCAAAGAATCGAACCAACCATGGCACACGGAGGGATAGGACCTCCGATTCCCGTTCACAACTTGTTCAAAGTGTCTACACGAATCGACCGGAAAATCAATTTGAGGACCTCATAGCAATAACACCTAAGGGGGAGGAGACTAGAGAGAGTGGGAGGGAGGAATGGTGGAATGAAAGAGGTGAGGGTGCTAAGCTCCCATCATCCACTACTTAATGGCGCTTGGACATTTCCAAAACACCCCCTAGATACATGACTGAATTACCTAGTCCTGAGACACTGTAATCCAAGTCCAAGATATTTTCCTCGCCTCTGATCGGACGACCCCGATTCCTGCCTGGACTTGTCGTTGCCTCGACGCATCCTCCAGGATTCCACCACGTGCCATCCCCACTTCCTCGGAAGATCCACCCAGGTTTTGAGGCCCAAACCCGTAAACCGGTACACCGGTAGCTAGCTTTTGGCTCAACTACCGAACCCCGAGTTTTGAGACACAAACTCGGATCGAAACCGTCCACCGGTGGTTTTGAGGCCCAAACCACCAAACCGCTCGACTCGTGCCACCTCGTCCTCGCCCAGCCGGTCTCCAATTCTTGAGCCGAGTATCGTACTCCATACGCGTCCCCCGCACTCTACTTGCTCGACCACCATCTTGACTTGGTCAACACGGTCTACCTCCATGTCTTCTCGCACTTGACGATGCCTAGAGCTAGCCACCACGCATAGTCCTCTGGCCCTCTGGTCCGTTAGTCCGAGCCCCGCTTCCGCCCTTCACCGCTCACAGTCCATCAGCACGGCAAGCCTCTACTCAACCTTCACCTCACCTTCGACTACGTTACCATCTCCGGACTCTGCTCCTGCACACCACAAGCCGATAGACAAGCACATTTCTGCTTTCGCAGCCAGTTAGTGGACCACACTCAAACTTAAATACTCATATGTTTAGCAATAACTCATCATAAAACTGAACTACATGGGCACATATCAACCATGTGTTTGCACCATCCCCAACTAATTACAGCTAATCTAATTAAGTTTTCACAGACAATTTGTTGGTTTGTGAAGGACAATCCATTGAAGATGACTAGGGTAAGATGTTTATGCAAAGTAAACAAGGCTTAATGTTTTAATGGATCCCCAATTAATAATAATTAAAACATTTTTATAGGTTTACTTATAAAAGTGGAGGCCCCAATTTGGATGCTCTTGTTAAAGACGCTCTAAGGCCATAGTCAAACTTGAAATGCTTTAGCTATCAAGAAAGTTGGAATGCCTTATAATTTGGAGAGAAGGGAGTATTTGCCTGTTTTCTTAAATGATTAGTGTGGCTGATAATTAGATTCGATATATGACAATTAAACCAATACATGTGTGTGTGTCTTGAAGAATCTTAGCCCTATTGGTTTCGGTGATTAACGACAAGTAAAAGATTATTATGGCTAATGTGTGTTTTGCAAAGGCTATGCGTAGCTTAGCCATAGTGATCAATGTGAATGGGCATCATTGGTTATCACTTAGCCCCCAAGATGGATATCGTTTCGGATTTCAAAGAGACATGATGAAGACCCTAGAGTGATAGGTCTAAGAGCCATAAGGAGATGAAGGGCACTTAGTATAGATAGGGCTGAAGGAACATGATCCCCATGTCCCATTTAGTTTGGATTTTGGTGTTTGATGATCAACATAACCAAATTGGACTAACGTATTTGCAAGTGTTTATTTTGTAGTCCAATAGGGTGCAAACATGCTTTGAACTTAGGCAACACCACAAAAAGACATCTGAAGCATATAGAAGACCTAAAAGATAAAGCATAGTTCAAGCATGGAGGATGAAACCTACCCGGAAGCAAGACCGCGAAGATACAAAGTCTCCCGGACGCTCGTCGCCTCGCGTCCGGACTTTTGGAAATTAGCTCGGATGAAAACAATGAAGAAAAGGGCACCGAACGCTATAAACAGGAGGGTCCAGGCCATTGCGGATGCGTCCGAACACCTAGGGTTTGGTCTGCGAAATTCAGCAGGTCCGGACGCTATGAACAGTGGGAGTCCGGACCATAGGTGCTTGCGTCCGGACGCACACCGAGAAGAACTCGAGAGCTCCAAGGACTCCGGACGCTGACCGGAGCACAGGGTCCGGACCAACAGTGGCATCCAAACTCTATGCAGAGAGGTTCCAGAGGCGCGTGAGGACTCCGGACGCTGTCCGGACTGTGGACTTCGGACCATAGACAGCGTCCGGACCCACTGTCAGCTGCTACACGCAGAAGACCGTTGGAAGGTCCGGACGCACAGCGATTAGTCCGGACCCCCCTTGCTGCCTGCGTCTGGAGCTATGCAGAGGAGCTGCATCAAGGTACCAACGGCTCCATTTGTCTTGGGGCCTATATAAATGACCCTTGGCCGGCCAAATGAGGTTAAGGAGACTTGAGGAAACATTCCAAGGTGTTGATACACAATTCTAGTGATCTCCATATGCATAGAGCTTAGTGATACACTCGGTGATTAGCATTTGTTCTTTGCGAAGTGCATAGGCTAGTTAGACCATTGCTCTTGCGCTTGCTCTAGGTGTAAGCCTAGTGTTAGTGAGGTTTGTAAACCTCTTGATCAAAGGGTGCTTGCGCGCACCAAGCTTGTACTCGGTGGGGCTTGTAATCTTCCGCGATCACACCAACCGCGTTTGTGGTGTGGCCGCCACCGGTGTATCGAAGGGAACAAGGCCCGCGGCGTTTCGGCCGGAAGCTTGATAGTGAAGACGGCGGAGAGCATCCGGGAGAGGCTTTCCGGAAGGCACATCGGAGATCCACTTGCACGTGGGGAGAGCCCGAGGCTATCCACGGAGTTACCCGCCGGGAGCTTGACCCTTGCGCGGGATTCCTCGCGAGGGGCTCCAACGAGGACTAGGGGGAAGCTTGCGCGCTTCTCGATACCTCGGTAAAAATACCAGAGTCGTCGATGGGAGTTTGCATCTCTACCTTGCTATTTACCTTTTGCACTTACTTTGTTTATCTTGTGATCTTTTGCGGTAGAGATAGCAACACTTAGCAAAACCTTAGTTGCACATCTCGTTTATATCTTTTGCATAGGTTTTGCTAAAGTAACAAAAAGAGGCCTTAGTTTTGAGTAGAGTTTTTAAGTGACCTAATTCACCCCCCCTTCTTAGGCATCACGGTCCTTTCAATTGGTATCAGAGCCGGTTGGCTCATCTTTGGACTTTAGGCTTCACCGCCTTCGAGTCGATGTCTCTAGGAGAAGGAAGGATGGATACCTCTAGGCCCCCACACTTTGACGACACTAACTTTCCTTACTATAGTGCTAGAATGGCTTGCTACCTAGAAGCGGTTGATCTAGGTGTTTGGAGAGTCACTCGTGATGGGATGCAACCCCTAAGAAATCCCGAAAAACCCACCGCGAGTGATGAAAAGGAAATTCATTTCAATACTAGAGCTAAAAATTTCTTGTGTGAATCTTTTAGTGTGGATGTGTTCAACCAAGTTTTTACCTTACAAACATCCCATGAAATTTGGCTAAAATTACATGAGATCCAGACGGTACAAGCAATGTCTGTGAGCAAAAACATTGTCTAACTATGTCAACCTACGATTCCTTCAAAATGAATGAAAATGAGCTTGTTAAGGACATGTATTCACGTTTGAATCCAATTGTCAATGAGCTCAATTCCATAGGTTTGACAAAGCTAAAAGATGAGGACATTGCGAGGAAGATCATCTCGGTGCTACCACATGACAAATATGCACCCATCATCACCGTTCTTCACAACTTGGAGGAAGTAAACAAAATGACCCCGACCATCCTCATTGGCAAGCTAGTGACATTTGAGATGTCACACAAGATGGGTCAAGAAGAAGCATCTTCATCAAGCAAAGCAATTGCTCTCATATGTAAAGAGCACAAAAAGAAGAAGAGCAAGAAAGTTGAGACAAGCTCAAGCTCCTCAAGTGAAGAAGATGATGATGATGAATCAAGTGATGATGATCAAGCCTCCACCTCCTCCGACTCCTCCATTGATGAAGAAGAAACTATCAAGCTCATTAGAGGAGTGGAGAAGATGATTCGCAAGCTCAATGTCAATGGTGTGCCTATCCAAATAGAAGATTGCATCTTCTCAAATCAAAGAAGAGAGCAAAGAAAGAAAGGATGCTATAGATGTGGCAAGAGAGGGAATTTTGTTGAAGATTGTCCAAGAAACAAGCCCACACCCAAGACAAGGAAGAAGGGTTGCAAGGTTAAGGCCCTCACCACGATCAAGAGTTGGAGTGACTCATCAAGCGATGATGAAGCCCAACACAAGAGGCATGACCGCAAGCAATCATCATCAAGCACTTCACGAGTATGCCTTATGGCATGGGGTAATGAAAGTTCTAGCTCTAGTGATAGTGATAGTGATGATGATTTACCTTCTTATGAGCAACTTGTGCAAGATAACCTTAAATATTCTAAAGCTTGCACTAGCCAACAAAAGAAAATCAATGATCTAAAATCTAAAGTAGATAGCTCTCAAAATGCATACAATACCATGCTTGAGCAATATGAAACTTTTGCCAATCTTAATGTTGAGCTAACTACTAAAATTGAGAAATTAGAGTCTAGTGCAAGCACAAATGAATGCACAATCAATGATAAGCAACTAATAAAGAAAATGAGAAACTAAAAAGAAAAGTTAGCTAGCTTACAAGATGCATACAATTGTTTGCTTGCTAAAATGGAAACCATGTGCAAACATTGTGATGAGCTAACAACAAAAGTTGCTAATATTGAAGACGATGGTAAAACCCCGACCGATGCACCTAAAAAGAAAACTTCTATTTTTGACATGTCTAAAAAGGATGCCTCAACTTCTTGCATTGATTTATTAGACTCACCCCTATGCAATCAAGATTGTTTTGAGAATGTGTGTGTAGAAACATGCACACAAGATGTTGCAATGGAGAATGAGCTACTTAGGCAAGAAGTGGATCGCCTTACTAGGGACTTGACACAAGTCAAAAGCAAGGAGAAACAAGCACAACCTCATCAAGATAACACCATCAAGGGAGTGAATAAGCTTGATGAGGGTGAAACCGTGGTTTGCTACCTTTGTCACAAAGAAGGTCACAAGTCCTACATGTGCAAAGAGACAAATGGGGGATGAGCTAAGAAGAAAGAGAAAAACAAAAGGCCAACAAGCAAGTTCTCCAACACCTACACCAAGAAGGTGGACAAGAAGGCCTCCACACCTTATCTCTCTTGAAGAAGAAAAATGACAAGGGGTGGCCATCAAGATAAACAAGCAAGCCAACAATGGAGCCAAACGCTTTTGGGTGCCAAAGGAAATAATTTCCAACATGAAGAGCACCAAGAAGGTTTGGATTCCAAAGGATAAGTGAGAAGCCCGATGAATATTTGGGGAATTTGGAGACTTGGAAAAGTTTGGGTGCATTACATGGGATGCATCATGATGATCATTGGTACTATTGCCAAGTGGGTTAGTGAACAATACTTACCCAAGTTCCCCTTCCCATGTTTAGGTAACTAAATTTCTATCTTGCAAATTCATTTAGCATCTAGTTCCCTTCATACCTAGGTATTGCATTTGCATATCTAAATACTTGTCATGCATACACTAGGATATCATATGGTAGGATTGCTCGGTATCACTCTTACCCTTGGAGCAACCTACATGTTCTTAAAATGTTTAGGAGCACGACACATAACTCGCTTGTCAATTGATTATCTTATATGTGCCAAAGTACCAAATTGTAGATAGCTTACCCCAAATACCAAGTAAGAGTGATGTTCATTTTCATGTGACATTACCTTTCATTTGGTATCTTGACCTTAAAAGTCAATGTGCATATATCCAACAAGTATTCTATGCTTGTATGCACACTTTTAGGGGGAGCTAATCTACAAGTTGAAAGCTTTGAGACTAACACCTATTTCAAGTCTATCATGTGTGTAGTAATCTCATTGCAAGGAACATGGAGTCCCTGAAGAAAAGCAAGGATTAACTTCCATAAGTATCATTGCATTTCATTTTTTTGTATCTCTTAAATGCTTTCTCCATGAATTACATAAATTAAACTCCTTTGTGCAAATTGCCGGTTATGCATATGCTTTGCCATCCACTATATGTATGCATACACTTAGGGGGAGTTTTAGTTTATGTAATGTGAGAGTCAAGTCTTGTGATCAAATTCACTCCACATACAAAGGATCACAAAACTTGCCCCCCCCTTTTGCTACTAATGTCTTCCTTTTCGGTGTTTGATTCCAAAGGGGGAGAATTTGAAGGACCAAAACAAATGATCATATATCTCGGTCCAAGATATGGAGGAAAGTGGATTATGGAGTTAGGGGGAGTATAAATCCATAATACCACACGGGGACATGTGCAAGGGCAAGACATGTCTTGTTAGTATGATCTTAAATTGGTATATTCTAGTATCATATATACTTGCCTTTGCATTGCATCCTAGCAAGTAGATATGTTTTCATTTGAGCATCTTATATTATTTGCTTGTTTTGGTTGTGTTGTCATCAAGCACCAAAAAGGGGGAGATTGAAGGAACATGGTCCCCATGTCCCATTTAGTTTGGATTTTGGTGTTTGATGATCAACATAATCAAATTGGACTAACGTATTTGCAAGTGTTTATTTTATAGTACAATAGGGTGCAAACATGCTTTGGACTTAGGCAACATCGCAAAAAGACATTTGAAGCATATAGAAGACCTAAAAGATAAAGCATAGTTCAAGCATGGAGGATGGAACCTACTCAGAAGCAAGACCGCGAAGATACAAAGTCTTCCGGACGCGAGGCGACGAGCGTACGGACTTTTGGAAATCAGCCCGGATGAAAATAGTGAAGAAAAGGGCTCCGGACGCTATAAACAGGAGGGTCCGGACCATTGCGGATGCGTCCGGACACCTAGGGTTTAGTCTGCGAAATTTAGCAGGTCCGGACGCTATGAACAGTGGGAGTCCGAACCATAGGTGCTTGCGTCCGGACGCACACAGAGAAGAACCCGAGAGTTCCAAGGACTCCGGACGTGACCAGAGCACGGGGTCCGGACCAACAGTGGCATCCGGACTCTATGCAGAGAGGTTCCAGAGGCGCGTGAGGACTCCGGACGCTATCCGGACTGTGGACTCCAGACCATAGACAGCGTCCAGACCCACTGTCAGCCGCTACGCGCAGAAGATCATTGGAAGGTCCGGACGCACAGCGATTAGTCCGTACCCCCCTTGCTGCCTGCGTCCGGAGCTACACAGAGGAGCTGCATCAAGGTACCAACGGCTCCATTTGGCTTGGGGCCTATATAAATGACCCTTGCCCGGCCAAATGAGATTAAGGAGACTTGAGGAAACATTCCAAGGTGTTGATACACAATTCTAGTGATCTCCATATGCATAGAGCTTAGTGATACACTCGGTGATTAGCATTTGTGCTTTGCGAAGTGCATAGGCGAGTTAGACCATTGCTCTTGCACTTTCTCTAGGTGTAAGCCTAGTGTTAATGAGGTTTGTAAACCTCTTGATCAAAGGTTGCTTGCGCGCACCAATCTTGTACTCGGTGGGGCTTGTAATCTTGCGCGATCACACCAACCGCGTTTGTGGTGTGGCCGCCACCGGTGTACCGAAGGGAACAAGGCCCGCGGCGTTTCGGCCGGAAGCTTGATAGTGAAGACGGTGGAGAGCATCCGGGAGAGGCTTGCCGGAAGGCACATCGGAGACCCACTTGCGCGTGGGGAGAGCCCGAGGCTATCCACGGAGTTACCCGACCGGGAGCTTGACCCTTGCGCGGGATTCCTCGCGAGGGGCTCCAACGAGGACTAGGGGGAAGCTTGCGCGCTTCTCGATACCTCGGTAAAAATACCGGAGTTGTCGACGGGAGTTTGCATCTCTACCTTACTCTTTACCTTCCGCACTTACTTTGTTTATCTTGTGATCTTTTGCGGTAGAGATAGCAACACTTAGCAAAACCTTAGTTGCACATCTCGTTTATATCTTTTGCATAGGTTTTGCTAAAGTAACAAAAAGAGGCCTTAGTTTTGAGTAGAGTTTTTAAGTGACCTAATTCACCCCCCCCTTCTTAGGCATCACGGTCCTTTCAAGGGCTTTATTTGATCTTTGACCATACTATTAAGAGGGGTTGAGACTAGTATCTTGACTTAAGAGAGCTTCATGACTTAGGTGTGGTGCGCACTTGACAACCTTAGCTCTAAGCAAGCCTATGGTGACCGTAAGACAGCCTAGAACAACTTCCATATTCATCGTGACGAAAAACGAAGTTGAGAGGGCTAAGTTCTGGGCGACGGACGCTGGAGACCTTGGCATCGGACGCTGTCCGTCGCGCCAGACAGAGGCGTCGGATGCTGGGGTGTATGCCCTTCGAGCGTCTGTCGGTCTACCCGAGAGCCCTATTTTTGGCTGAGTGATCTTGAGTCCGACGGAGACCGTCGGGTTGGCGTCGGACGCAGGGAGTGCGTCCGTCGGCCTTCCAGAGAGGGTTGTTTTGAGCCCAGCTTCAGCCAGTGCGTCGGACGCTGGAGCAGAGCGTCCGTCGCCTGTTCAAATGAACCGGAACTAGCCGTTGGGCAGGGCGATGGAGCGTCCGTCGTCAACTTAAACAAACAATTTTCTTCAGCCCGAGGCAGTTTGTGTGAGGGGTTATTTATAGCTCACCCCTTGCCTTCCCACCTTGCCTTTGCTCATTTCAGTTGCTGAAGTCTTTGAGAAGGTTGGGAAGAGAGCAAGAGCCCTAGAGAGAGAGAGAGAGAAGGATTCGTGAATCCATCCATCCTCTTCTCTAGTGTATCCAAGAGTTCAAGTGTGCATCCACTCTAGTTGTGAGGCTTGATTGAGTCAAGTGAAGATCAAGGCTTGTTACTCTTGGTGATCGACATCACCTAGACGGTCCGGTGGTGCTTCGGAGGAAGGTGATCACCGGAGGATTGTCGGCGGCCCTTCTCCATCGACTTGTGATCGGTTGTGGGCGGTTCACCGAGCCAGAGTGGCGAAGAACCACCCTGTAGAGAGCACTCATCCCTTGTGTGGGATTGAGGGGCAGCAATACCTTGCGAGGTGCTCCAACAAGGACTAGGGGGGAGTGTCGACTCCTCGATACCTCGGCAAAACATCGTCGTGTCAAGAATCTCTTTCCCTAGCTCTTTCATACCGCATTACATTCTGCACTTGTTCTTCAATTCATACTAGAATTGTGTAGGGTGTTTTCGCTTTCCTTGGCTTGCTACTTCTTTCATAATCTAAGGCACACAAGCGTTAGGCACGGGGTGATTGACATTTGTTTAGGATTTCATATTTGCATTAGAAATTTGAAATAAGCCCAATTCACCCCCCCCTCTTGGGCATCTTGATCCTTTCATGTCTGACTAGAGGAAAACGAACATAGGATTTGCACCTATATAGGATATACCAAGAGAAAATATATATATAAAAATATATTTGAGTAGCTGTCACACCCAATTTCAAGGATGAAATAGGATGCATAACATTATGTGTGCCCAGGAATAAACCACACATAAGTTCACAAATTACAGAGTACCATCACAGAGTTTAATACATATCGAACATATATCCATTACAAGAATAAATAAAACAAGTAAGATAAACTAGCTCTTGTGGCTCCATTCCACAGGGAAAGGTCAACTGGTTGACCAAGCCTAGAAGTCTTCAGGGAACTCTTCATAGCCTCCTGCTTCTGTTACCCATCCGGGATTTTTATCCAAAATTGAAAAGAAAACAAGCGTGAGTACACTCGTACTCAGCAGTATAACATGGGGTTATGAAGCTCAAAAGGCTGACACTGGCTTACTGCATTTAACACTTTTAGTTGGTCAAAGTTTTATTAGCAAGTATTGTCAGGTTATGCTTAAGCCCCAAATTATCCCACTTATACCACTGCCAAAGTTTAAGGAATCATAACCATCATCATAAAAGTGGTGGCAACAGGAACATAAATGTTGGTCAAGTTAATTAATTAATCTATCGGTTTTCTGGGCCGCTCGTGACCGTGAGCACGGCTGATATATCAGTTTTAACACTCTGCAGAGGTTGTGCAACTTTACCCGTGAGTCGTGATGCCCCGATTGCCCGGGTTAATTACTCCCATAACACTACCAAGGTGAGTGGGCGGGGTCCACTATGAAACCTTTCATAGTATCTCGTCTAACAAGATTAGGGCCGCTAGGATTGGCAAGGGGCGATAGAGCTCCCCTTCTTCGGCAAGGGGTATGCATAACCCATAGGAGTCAAGGTAAAGGGTTTCAACTCTAGGGAATTAAACTACGGGTAACAAATTAACACATGCACATGAAATGATAATTATAGTGAATAGGATAACAAGGAAAGTCCCAAGCTATACTTGCCTTGGTTCTCAAAGTCCTGCTGGTCAAAACACTCCTGATCAAAGAACTCTTGATCACCAACAAACTCCTCACTGCCTGAACTCGATCACGACATTGCAACAACACGCATTCCAATTGCATACATACAAAGCAAACACAACTAATATTAGAACAGTACACCAATAACAATAAACAGAGTTAAAAGGTTTATAAAAAGATACTACGCATTGCTACGATCATTTCAACACGAATTTCATGAAAATCGGATTTAAAACGCAAAAGATATGAATTTAACTGGTTCTCTAGGAGCATTTTAAGTATTTGAATTATCATTGAATTTTAATAATTCAAACATGAGCAATAGATGTTTTAACATGTAGAGAATTTCATTACGAACCTAACGCAACTCGAATCGTCCAAATCGGAGTTAAAATGAAGACTTTATAAACAAATTAAGGCAGTGGCAAAACTGTAAATATCAGATTTCCATTTTTAGAATAAACCGAGAAAGAATACGTGTCTTGACTGGGAAAGCGTATTCTCGGAAATGCGCGAACGCTGCGATGCGGGGTCAGCTGACCTGCCACGCGGCGGCTCGGGATAGGGCGGTCCACTGGCACAGTGCACGCACCGGCTGAGTCAGCGCGGGCCCGAGGGTCTACGGGTCCACGGTGGACCGAGGTGCATACCCCTTCGGGGGATTTAATCCCGTCTGCTCAGACACGATCCAACGACGCGAATCAAAGGGGATTTTTCCCCCCGCCGCTGCACGGCACTCGACGGCGGCGCCATGGCTCCCGAGCGCCGGGCTCGCCGGAGTTCCACCGGAAAGACTCGTCCGGCGTCTATTTCGAACGCCGATGGCATGGGAAGAGAGGGGGGACGAGGCGAAGCTCGTGGCGTACTCGGTTGGACGCGGGGAGACAGACAGAGGCGGCGCCATGGTTCCCGGCAGCTCTGGCTCGCCGGCGAACGCGGGGAGGACTCTTCCGACTGCCGCGGGTTCAACCAAATGCACAGAAACAAACTACACGCTCGTGCGAGTGCGAGGGTGGGTTCGGTTGAGGCTGTGTGTCACCGGAACAGAGACGTCCGCGGCGGCGCCATGATCGAACTCGATCTGAGTACGCGGCCGAGACAGTACAACGTGCTAGAACCCAAATTGAGGGCCTAGGAACGTGCGGCGTGCCAGTGCGGTGCTCGTGAGGTGCTCGGACGCGGCTGAACGCTACCGGAGTCGGCTGACCACGGCGGCGCCATTGTTGCCGACCTCGGCGTGTGGTGGAGCAGCGCATACAGGGTCTAATTGACCGAATTAAGCGGACGGGGAGATAGAGGGGGCGATGGCGAAGCTCACCGAGGTGGTTTGGAAGATGGAGGTGGCTCGGTGCGGCGTGTCGACGTGGAACAGCGGTCGGAGTCGCGGCGGCGTCCGAGAGCTCCGCGTTCGCGATGTGTTCTGTGCCCCCCGAAAAGATACAGAGAGAGAGATTAGGACGGGCAGAATGGCGGTGAGAAACTGGGCGACAAACGGAGCTCACCGAGGCGGTTTGGTCTCCGGTGTGGTCTCTTCAGCGTCGACGGCGACGGCGGCGGCGTTCGGCGCGATTTTTGAGTGCTCAGAGGGGAAAGGGGAGAGCAGGGGCGCGACACTTCGCTTTATAGCGAGTGAAGGAGCGTGCGGGGCGTGCGGTGCTGTTGCGGCTTCGTGGCCGAGATGCGGGGGTGGGAGTGGGGCGTGCTGGCGGTTGCCGTTCGCGACGCATACGCGGCATCCGAACTCGGCGGAGGGAGGGCGACGGTGCTGACCCGTGGGGCCAAGCAGCAGCGAGAGAGAGGGCGAGGAACGTGCGGCGGTTCCCAAACTCCACGCGTCCACGCGCGCACTCGGGCGAGCAGAACGGGCGTGCGTCGCGCGGCGGTTGCGGTGTTCCGCGCCGCGTGAGGCAGAGGGGATCGGGGGAGAAGAAACTGGCAAGTGGGGCCGTCCGGTCAGTGAGGGAGAGGGGGAACAGAGAGGGGGAAACGGCGCCGACAGAGGGGCCCCATCTGTCAGTGAGAGAGAGTGAGAGAGAGGTGTGGGAGCTGCTGGGCTGCGGTACTGGGCCGGTTCCCTGCTGGGCCGCGCCGAAGAAAGAGTGAGGGAGGGAGAAAGAGAGGTGGGCTGGGCCAGATTCAGAAGGGAGAATGTTTTCCTTTTTTCTTTTATTTCCCCTTTTTCAAAACCATTTCAAAAACCATTTGAATTCATTTGAAAATTAAGCTTTGAACATTCAACCAATCAAAGAAAAATATGCAACTGCATGAATGCATCAACATGTTTCTAAACTAGAATAAGTTTTATTTGCAAGAATTTTAATATTCCTCTAAATGAAATGCTCACATAATTCCAAAATTAAATCATTTTCTATTATTTGAAATTCAAATCAAACTTTGGGTGTTACAATTCTACCCCCTTAAAAGGAATCTCGTCCTCGAGATTCAGACGGACTTACTCAAACAGCTGAGGATAAGACTTTCTCAGGTCTTCTTCCCTTTCCCAAGTTGCTTCGTCTTCTATGTACCGGTTCCACTGAACTTTGCACATCTTTATAACACGGCTCCTCGTAAACCTTTCTGTCGTTTCCAAGATTCTTATTGGGTACTCTTCATATGTGAGATCTTCCTTTACAGAAAGCTCTTCTAGAGGGATTTGCTCCTCTGGTACCCTTAAGCACTTCTTCAACTGAGATACGTGGAAAACATCATGTACCCCTGACAAATTCTCAGGTAACTCTAACTGGTAAGCTACCTCTCCACGTCTTACGAGAATCTTGAAAGGTCCAACATATCTGGGAGCTAACTTTCCTTTCATATTGAACCTCTTTACACTTCTCATTGGAGACACTTTCAGATACACATAATCTCCAATCTCGAATGACAGACCTCTTCTGCGGGTGTCTGCGTAACTCTTTTGACGGGATTGTGCAACTCTTAAGTTATCTCTTATTTTTCTTACTTGTTCTTTTGCATCTCGGAGAACATCTGGTCCAAACACCTGGGTCTCTCCGGTTTGGTTCCAGAACAAAGGAGTTCTGCACTTACGTCCATATAAAGCCTCATTTGGTGCCATCTTCAGACTATTCTGATAGCTGTTGTTATATGAAAACTCAGCATAGGGTAAACTTTTATCCCAACTGGCACCATGTTGTAGTGCACAGGCTCTCAACATGTCTTCCAGAATTTGATTTGTCCTTTCTGTTTGACCATCAGTTTGTGGATGATATGCTGTACTGAAAGTCAATTTTGTTCCCAATGATTCATGTAACTTCTGCCAGAACTGTGATGTGAATTGGGTACCTCTGTCAGATACAATCTTCTTAGGAACTCCATGTAAGCATACTATCCTTTCCATATATAGTTCTGCTAGTCTTGCACCTGAGTAATTAGTCTTCACTGGTAGGAAATGAGCAACTTTAGTCAAGCGGTCCACGATTACCCAGATCGAGTCATATCCTCTCTGTGTACGTGGTAATCCGACGATAAAGTCCATGCCTACTTCTTCCCATTTCCACTCAGGTATTTTCATTGGCTGGAGTAAACCGGCAGGTCTTTGGTGTTCTGCCTTTACTCTTTGAAATGTGTCGCACAAAGCCACATATTCTGCTACATCCCTTTTTAATCCATACCACCAATACTTTTCTTTTAGATCCAGGTACATCTTAGTACTTCCAGGATGTATAGAGTAAGATGAATCATGTGCTTCTCGAAGTATGGCATCACGGATAGACCTTACTTCGGGAACACATATTCTCTTTTCAAACCACAAAGTTCCATCATCATCCATCCTAAAACCTGGTGCTTTTCCTAGCACTATATTCTCTGCAATTTCTTTCAGTCTCGGATCTTCCAACTGACCCTTGCGTATCTCTTGTTCTAGGGTGGGCTCTATGGTTATCTCCATGGTATTAAGGGTAAATCCCAAATTAAGAGATTCCATATCAGCACACAATTCAGCAGGCATAAGCTTCATTCTCAAAGCATTAGCATAACTCTTCCTGCTTAGTGCATCGGCCACTACATTGGCCTTACCGGGATGATAATGCACTTCCAACTCATAATCTTTGATCAGCTCGAGCCAACGACGCTGTCTCAGATTCAGATCTGACTGAGTGAATATATATTTCAAACTCTTATGATCTGTATAGATATCACACTTATGACCTATTAAATAATGTCTCCATATCTTTAGAGCATGGACCACTGCTGCCAATTCCAAGTCATGAGTAGGGTAATTCAGCTCATGCTTCCTCAATTGCCTGGATGCATATGCCACAACTTTTCCTTCTTGCATAAGCACACATCCAAGACCTAGACGAGAGGCATCACAATAGATTGAGAAACTCTTGTTCAGATCTGGTAGCGTCAGTACTGGGGCTGTGGTCAACCTTTTCTTCAACTCTTCAAAGTTGGTTTGACATTTATCAGACCACACAAACTTGGCACTTTTCTCTAGCAGAGCTGTCATTGGTTTTGCTAGCTTTGAAAACCCTTCTATGAACCTCCTATAGTATCCTGCTAAACCCAAGAAACTACGGATTTCAGTGACATTGGTTGGAGGGTTCCAGTTTAGAACATCTCGCACCTTACTTGGGTCTACTGCTATACCTCCATTATAGACCACGTGACCCAAGAAAGACACTTCTCTTAACCAAAACTCACATTTACTTCTCTTAGCATACAGCTGATTTTCTCTGAGCTTTTGCAAAACCATCCTCAGATGTTTAGCATGCTCTTCTTTAGTTTTAGAGAAGACTAGAATGTCATCTATGAACACTACCACAAACTTATCCAAAAACTCCATGAACACCTTGTTCATCATGTACATAAAGTACGCAGGTGCATTAGTCAACCCAAAAGACATAACTGTATACTCATATAGCCCATATCTTGTGGTAAAGGTTGTCTTAGGTATGTCTGCCGCTCGGATTTTTAATTGGTGATATCCAGAGCGGAGATCTATTTTAGAGAACACACAAGCACCTTTCAACTGATCAAACAAGTCATCTATTCTGGGTAAGGGATATTTATTCTTGAGGGTAACTTCATTAAGAGAACGGTAGTCCACACACATTCTCCTAGTACCATCTTTCTTATCCACAAATATAACTGGTGCTCCCCAAGGTGAAGAACTAGGGCGAATAAAACCCTTTTCTTGCAGTTCACTAATTTGTTTCTTAAGTTCTTCTAATTCTTTTACCCCCATTCTATATGGTCTTTTAGCTATGGGAGCAGTACCAGGTAGAAGTTCAATAAGAAACTCAACATCACGATCAGGTGGCATACCTGGTAACTCTTCGGGAAACACATCCGAAAATTCTTCCACCACTTGTTCCTCATTAAAGGCATCTCCAGATAACTGGTTCAGGGTGACTTTTGGTGTTGCTTGCATCTCTACTTCAACACACATCTTATCCCCATTAGGTGATGTCACAACAACACATCTCTCTTGACACTGAATCACAGCTCGATGTTGTTTCATCCAATCCATTCCCACAATCAGATCTATTCCAGCTGTGGGTACCACCACTGGACTCACTTCAAAGTCTACCCCCCTTAGGGTAAGTCTAGTGGAAGGACTCCAAACAGAAGCTGGTATGCTACCCCCCGGTGAATTTACTTGCATACGATTTTTCATTGCACGCAAAGATATACTATGCATTCTAACAAAAGCTTCAGATATGAAAGAATGCGAAGCACCAGAATCAAAGAGTACGATAGCGGGGAATGAGTTGACATTAAACGTACCCATCATAACCTCAGGTGCCTCCTGAGTGGTTTCAGCAGATACATGGTTCACTCTTCCAGTGTTTGGAGGTGGTTGGTACCTTCCTTTCTGCTGGTTGTTCTGGTTCTGGGGTGCTTGCTGGTTCTGCTTCTCAGGGCAATTGTAAGACATATGCCCCTCCTTCCCACAACGGAAACACTTGTTACTGTTACTGTTGTTGGGGTTGTTGTTCTTCAATGCCAGAGCATTTGGATTTCCCTGACGCTGAACTTGATTAGAGACCTGCTAAGGTGGGCGCTGGCCTCCATATTGCTGCTGACCTTGTGGACGTTGCTGGAACTGATTGCACTGAGGAAACTGACCTCTGTTCCACTGGTTGGACTGCCCTTGGCTTCTCTGCTGGAAACTCTGCTGCGGGTAGGGTCGAGGGCGAGTGTTGCTGCTCGAAGCCTGGCCCTGTAGCTTCCTCTTCTTTGTTTCCATTTCCCGGCGCTTATTGTCAATCACAATAGCGCGATTCACCAAGGTCTGGTAATTGGGGTACTTGTTGGACATGAGTTGAAGCTGCAGACCATCATACAATCCCTTCAGGAATCTACGTTGCTTATCGCAATCCCTTGCCACTTCATGTGGAGCATAACGTGACAATTGGGCAAACTTGTCACGGTACTCCGCCACTGTCATAGAGCCTTGCTTGAGGGATCTGAACTCCTCTTGCTTCAACTCCATCATACCCTCTGGAATGTGGTATGATCTGAATTCCTCTCTGAATTCCTGCCAACTGATCCCAGGAGCATCATCAGGGCGTCCGTATTGGAAGGACTCCCACCAATCTTGGGCTGCTCCTTGCAACTGTCCAGAGGCATATAACACCTTTTCGGTGTCGTTGCACTGTGCTATGTTCAGCTGCTTTTCCACAGCTCGGAGCTAGTCATCTGCATCCAATGGGTCAGATGCGTGGGTGAAGACGGGAGGTCTTCCCTTCATGAACTCTCCTCGCTTGTCCCTCACATGGACTGGAGGTAGAACTCCAACAGGTTCATTGTCCAGGCGATGCATCATAGCTTGCATCAACTGTGCCTGCATTCCCATCAGTTGTTCCACTGATACAGCAGGGACAATAGGCGGTGGTGTTGGTGGATTGGCAGGAACTCCACGTCCACGGCCACGTCCACGTCCACGAACTCTAGCACCCCTGCCGTCCATCTGTTTTTCAGCAAAGATGTAGGGTTTAGTGACTTTGTAAAGCATACAACATGTCCATGTCAAACTGAAATTTTCCGTGCATGATTTTACAACAGCAGTGCAGTAAACAGTTCATATCTCAAGTTCTGAAACTCAAACGGAAATTCTGCTTATATGACTGGAAAGGTCAGAGAGTTTTCTACAACTTTCATGTTCACAAGATTTTCAGATTCCATATCTTTATTTGTCAAAAACTCGAAACAACCAGATCTGTTCAGGTTCACAGACTGCGCTGAAAGACTGACTTGCAACAGCAAAAACTCTTAGCTTAGAATAGGTATGGGGTTGGTTCAGGTGGCGTTGGAAAGATACAGAAGTCTACTTTCTGGTGTGAGAGTTCCATCAACATTGACTTTACTGATTTAGAGATATAAAGCAAAGAACAGAGACTGCTTCAGAAAAACAGCACAGGAGAAGAGAGATAAGATCAACCCACTGATATATTAACAAACATTATCCTAATGTTTAAACCTGTGAGACTTGTGGACAGGCCCACAATCTCTCACACTAACAATCAACCAAAGATCCAAATCAAACAAGTTTCATCAACATAATCATTAAGACATCAAGTTCAAAGATCACCAAACTAAACAGACTCGCACTACTACGCTTATTACAAAGGGGAAAGACTTCAACATCTATGGAGCTTCATCTGTCATGATGTGGTTGGGTGGCTTCTTCTCATACATCGGGGCCATGTTCAGCTGGGCCCTCAGATCATCTATCATCTTCTGGAAACGAGCCACTGACTGCTGCTCGCCATGCAGTTCCTCCTGCAACCTCTCATTGACCCCTTGGAGCTCATTGAGGTGCCTGACTGTGGTGTCCAGGGTAGAGCCAGGGTCAAGGGGGTTCTGGATCGACCAAGTGTTGAACCTGGTGTCAAATCGAGGCAGGAACCTGTAAGCATCATTTTGCATGGCTGTGTAACGCCTTCCATGGTAGTAGATGTAGGCGTTCTTCGCAGCATTCTCCATGCTGTCCTTGTCCATAGCCCTCCTGGCTATGTGACCATGGACAGTCTCCACCTTCAGACTGTCATGAGCCTCATTCCAGACAGAGAGTACCACCTGAGCCTTCCAGTAGCTAGCTTCCTGAGGATGAGAGAACTCTGAAACTAGGTACCTTACTGAGGTATCCATCTCAGGGTAGTACTCCTCCAACACCTTCAACAGTAGGTTGTGGAAGTAAGTAGCTAGAGCAGGGTACTTGTAGTACTGCTCCTCAGTCCATCCAGGCTGTTCATCCTCTGGTGGTGTCGCCAGAGCAGGTGCTGGTGCTGGTGAGAGAAGTGGTGCAGGAGTCGGTGAAGGCAGAGGCGACGGTGTAGCAGCTGGTGTAGGAGCTGGGGAAGCAACCGGTGTAGGAGCTGGGGGTGGAGCTGGTGCTGCAAGGTTGACGTCCATCCACTCCTGCTCGTCCTCCGTGTTGACGTCCTCCACCAATACGTGCTCCTCCTCCGGGTCCTCCTCGGTCTCAGTCACCATCTCATCATCTGAGATGTCCACCACTGGCTGAGAGGTCTGGGAAGTGAACTGAGCCAAGTAGCTGCTGGTGCTCAGACGGCGGGACCTCGTGACAGGCGGCATCTACAGAATTTTATTTAAACTCAATTAGAACAACATTTTAAATAATAGAATAAAGACATAGAAGCATATAGATTTTGTAAATAACAAGAGCAAGATGGAAAGCAGTAAAATATAGAAGCAAAGGATCCTAAAATGACCATTGCTACCTAGGCTTGCGTCCTACAGTCAACTCAAGCTTTGATACCAATTTGTCACGCCCAATTTCAAGGACAAAATAGGATGCATAACATTATGTGTGCCCAGGAATAAACCACACATAAATTCACAAATTACAGAGTACCATCACAGAGTTTAATACATATCGAACATATATCCATTACAAGAATAAATAAAACAAGTAAGATAAACTAGCTCTTGTGGCTCCATTCCACAGGGAAAGGTCAACTGGTTGACCAAGCCTAGAAGTCTTCAGGGAACTCTTCATAGCCTCCTGCTTCTGTTACCCATCCGGGATTTTTATCCAAAATTGAAAAGAAAACAAGCGTGAGTACACTCGTACTCAGCAGTATAACATGGGGTTATGAAGCTCAAAAGGCTGACACTGGCTTACTGCATTTAGCACTTTTAGTTGGTCAAAGTTTTATTAGCAAGTATTGTCAGGTTATGCTTAAGCCCCAAATTATCCCACTTATACCACTGCCAAAGTTTAAGGAATCATAACCATCATCATAAAAGTGGTGGCAACAGGAACATAAATGTTGGTCAAGTTAATTAATTAATCTGTCGGTTTTCTGGGCCGCTCGTGACCGTGAGCACGGCTGATATATCAGTTTTAACACTCTGCAGAGGTTGTGCAACTTTACCCGTGAGTCGTGATGCCCTGATTGCCCGGGTTAATTACTCCCATAACACTACCAAGGTGAGTGGGCGGGGTTCACTATGAAACCTTTCATAGTATCTCGTCTAACAATATTAGGGCCGCTAGGATTGGCAAGGGGCGATAGAGCTCCCCTTCCGAGTAGCATAACGACCCGCAGCCTACGCTCAAACTCGGACAGAGGCCGCACTATAACCAGCTCGGCAAGAGCCTAATGCGCCCTTTCGGGTAACCGCTAACGAGCTAGAAAAGAGCCTACTACTAAGTTAAAGCCAGAGCCATGTAGCTCCCACGGAAGCACTGTTAGTCCCAGCTTTTGCCAACAGTGAGTTATTAAAAGGGTTATGTTCCAATTGTCATAACAAGATCACCAATTCATTCATAGAATTTTAACCTTTGGCAGGGATCAAGTATTCGTTTATGTAAAGCACTAGCCATCTATCCATATGCATAACCCATAGGAGTCAAGGTAAAGGGTTTCAACTCTAGGGAATTAAACTACGGGTAACAAATTAACACATGCACATGAAATGATAATTATAGTGAATAGGATAACAAGGAAAGTCCCAAGCTATACTTGCCTTGGTTCTCAAAGTCCTGCTGGTCAAAACACTCCTGATCAAAGAACTCTTGATCACCAACAAACTCCTCACTGCCTGAACTCGATCACGACATTGCAACAACACGCATTCCAATTGCATACATACAAAGCAAACACAACTAATATTAGAACAGTACACCAATAACAATAAACAGAGTTAAAAGGTTTATAAAAAGATACTACGCATTGCTACGATCATTTCAACACGAATTTCACGAAAATCGGATTTAAAACGCAAAAGATATGAATTTAACTGGTTCTCTAGGAGCATTTTAAGTATTTGAATTATCATTGAATTTTAATAATTCAAACATGAGCAATAGATGTTTTAACATGTAGAGAATTTCATTACGAACCTAACGCAACTCGAATCGTCCAAATCGGAGTTAAAATGAAGACTTTATAAACAAATTAAGGCAGTGGCAAAACTGTAAATATCAGATTTCCATTTTTAGAATAAACCGAGAAAGAATACGTGTCTTGACTGGGAAAGCGTATTCTCGGAAATGCGCGAACGCTGCGATGCGGGGTCAGCTGACCTGCCACGCGGCGGCTCGGGATAGGGCGGTCCACGGGCACAGTGCACGCACCGGTTGAGTCAGCGCGGGCCCGAGGGTCTACGGGTCCACGGTGGACCGAGGTGCATACCCCTTCGGGGGATTTAATCCCGTCTGCTCAGACACGATCCAACGGCGCGAATCAAAGGGGATTTTTCCCCCCGCCGCTGCACGGCACTCGACGGCGGCGCCATGGCTCCCGAGCGCCGGGCTCGCCGGAGTTCCACCGGAAAGACTCGTCCGGCGTCTATTTCGAACGCCGATGGCATGGGAAGAGAGAGGGGGACGAGGCGAAGCTCGTGGCGTACTCGGTTGGATGCGGGGAGGCAGACAGAGGCGGCGCCATGGTTCCCGGTGGCTCTGGCTCACCGGCGAACGCGGGGAGGACTCTTCCGACTGCTGTGGGTTCAACCAAATGCACAGAAACAAACTACACGCTCGTGCGAGTGCGAGGGTGGGTTCGGTTGAGGCTGTGTGTCACCGGAACAGAGACGTTCGCGGCGGCGCCATGATCGAACTCGATCTGAGTACGCGGCCGAGACAGTACAACGTGCTAGAACCCAAATTGAGGGCCTAGGAACGTGCGGCGTGCCAGTGCGGTGCTCGTGAGGTGCTCGGACGCGGCTGAACGCTACCGGAGTCGGCTGACCACGGCGGCGCCATTGTTGCCGACCTCGGCGTGTGGTGGAGCAGCGCATACAGGGTCTAATTGACCGAATTAAGCGGACGGGGAGATAGAGGGGGCGATGGCGAAGCTCACCGAGGTGGTTTGGAAGATGGAGGTGGCTCGGTGCGGCGTGTCGACGTGGAACAGCGGTCGGAGTCGCGGCGGCGTCCGAGAGCTCCGCGTTCGCGATGTGTTCTGTGCCCCCCGAAAAGATACAGAGAGAGAGATTAGGACGGGCAGAATGGCGGTGAGAAACTGGGCGACAAACGGAGCTCACCGAGGCGGTTTGGTCTCCGGTGTGGTCTCTTCAGCGTCGACGGCGACGGCGGCGGCGTTCGGCGCGATTTTTGAGTGCTCAGAGGGGAAAGGGGAGAGCAGGGGCGCGACACTTCGCTTTATAGCGAGTGAAGGAGCGTGCGGGGCGTGCGGTGCTGTTGCGGCTTCGTGGCCGAGATGCGGGGGTGGGAGTGGGGCGTGCTGGCGGTTGCCGTTCGCGACGCATACGCGGCATCCGAACTCGGCGGAGGGAGGGCGACGGTGCTGACCCGTGGGGCCAAGCAGCAGCGAGAGAGAGGGCGAGGAACGTGCGGCGGTTCCCAAACTCCACGCGTCCACGCGCGCACTCGGGCGAGCAGAACGGGCGTGCGTCGCGCGGCGGTTGCGGTGTTCCGCGCCGCGTGAGGCAGAGGGGATCGGGGGAGAAGAAACTGGCAAGTGGGGCCGTCCGGTCAGTGAGGGAGAGGGGGAACAGAGAGGGGGAAACGGCGCCGACAGAGGGGCCCCATCTGTCAGTGAGAGAGAGTGAGAGAGAGGTGTGGGAGCTGCTGGGCTGCGGTACTGGGCCGGTTCCCTGCTGGGCCGCGCCGAAGAAAGAGTGAGGGAGGGAGAAAGAGAGGTGGGCTGGGCCAGATTCAGAAGGGAGAATGTTTTCCTTTTTCTTTTATTTCCCCTTTTTCAAAACCATTTCAAAAACCATTTGAATTCATTTGAAAATTAAGCTTTGAACATTCAACCAATCAAAGAAAAATATGCAACTGCATGAATGCATCAACATGTTTCTAAACTAGAATAAGTTTTATTTGCAAGAATTTTAATATTCCTCTAAATGAAATGCTCACATAATTCCAAAATTAAATCATTTTCTATTATTTGAAATTCAAATCAAACTTTGGGTGTTACAATTCTACCCCCTTAAAAGGAATCTCGTCCTCGAGATTCAGACGGACTTACTCAAACAGCTGAGGATAAGACTTTCTCAGGTCTTCTTCCCTTTCCCAAGTTGCTTCGTCTTCTATGTACCGGTTCCACTGAACTTTGCACATCTTTATAACACGGCTCCTCGTAAACCTTTCTGTCGTTTCCAAGATTCTTATTGGGTACTCTTCATATGTGAGATCTTCCTTTACAGAAAGCTCTTCTAGAGGGATTTGCTCCTCTGGTACCCTTAAGCACTTCTTCAACTGAGATACGTGGAAAACATCATGTACCCCTGACAAATTCTCAGGTAACTCTAACTGGTAAGCTACCTCTCCACGTCTTACGAGAATCTTGAAAGGTCCAACATATCTGGGAGCTAACTTTCCTTTCATATTGAACCTCTTTACACTTCTCATTGGAGACACTTTCAGATACACATAATCTCCAATCTCGAATGACAGACCTCTTCTGCGGGTGTCTGCGTAACTCTTTTGACGGGATTGTGCAACTCTTAAGTTATCTCTTATTTTTCTTACTTGTTCTTCTGCATCTCGGAGAACATCTGGTCCAAACACCTGGGTCTCTCCGGTTTGGGTGTTACAGTAGCTTTGATCTAATGATCACCACGTTGTTCTCAATCTATTATAGGATGAAAACACATTTGTAATGGTGAGAAAGACTAGCTCTGCATGTATTACATCACTCCACAAGTTCCTATAAGACTATTAAAAGCACTATGCATGCCATGGTCTTATTCACTAGATCACTTAGAATGTTGTATATAATTTATTCAGATAAGAATGTGATGACACATGTTTTATTTTCTTTAAGTGATTTAATTCAAGTTAGATCGATGAATCAATATTGTCCTATCAGAAATCATGTCGGCCAGCAGAAGTAGAAGTCATGTGACACGTTACAAACTTATGTCATTGGACAGATACTCAAATGGATGGTCTAATAATAGACCAATATTCTTATCATAATCACAAAGTCATCAATATATATATTCCTCATGATTATCTCTTTTTTCTCATTAAAGTTTTTACCATTTACTTTCTTAAGATAAAGATTTTTTCTAGACTACAACACCCGTGGCTCATTAAGGTTTTTATTTGTTTTCGATAAACTCTCTTTCTCAAGTCCAAATGAATAATGCTTGCTATCATGATATCGGAATCATATACCAATTAAATAAGAGCTTATTTTTTTTCAGTGTTAAGATCGGTTTTGTGTGTCGCCGTGGTTGTAGTCTTGCAACCTCATTCGGCATGACATTCCATTTTTATCTGGGAAAAAGTCTATTTTAGGTCTCTTAACTTTCGCTAAAGTCCGATTTTCATCCCTCACCTGTAAAACCGGACAAAACGGGCCCCTCAACTTTCGAAACCGTATAAATTTCATCCCTCGGCTGTTTTTTTTTTGGTTTTACTAAAGTAACCCAGTTTTGTTTTTTCCCTTTTCTAATTTATTTCGGCTAAACTTTTAAAAAATCATAACTCTTAGATACGACATTGGATGAAGATGATTTTTATATAAAAATTGTAGCCCTCGACCAAATCTACAACTTTCTAGTTTTGAGTTTTTTAATTTGATAACGTTAAAATGCTCAAACAAATTATATAAAAGTACAACACCATAATAATCACGTACTTCTACTTGCCGCATTAGAAAAATAATATATTTTTATTTTTTATCAAATAAAGACATTATATATACCAAAATTTTAGCACTCTAAATGATATAGATTCATGTAGTTTTGAGTTTTTACATTGTAGAACATGGCGCCGAGCTCGACGCCACAGATCACGGCGCCGAGCTATTATTACATATCTGGGTTTTAGAAAAATAGAACTGTTGTTTCGAATCAGTAAGAGTACATAATTTTGCTACTTTTATAATTTGTTTTTTATTTTATTTCAGAATAAGAATTATTTAATTTATTTTTATTAGCTTTTGAAACATTCCGTTTTATAATTTAATTATTTTTTATTTGATGTTTGAAACAATGCATTTGGTTGTTTTACTGCTTTGATTTTGAAATATCTTTTTACCCATCAATAAAATTTAGTCGAGATATATAAACTAATAAATAAATAATTAAACAATTACTTGTAATTATAATAATTAAATAAATACATCATATAAAAAATATTGTTTGTTTATAATTAAATCAATCCATAATTGTTAACAAGTACGTTTAGTCGAGATATATAAACTAATAAATAAATAAATAATTACTCTGCAATTATAATAATTAAATAAATACTCCGTAATTATAATAATTAAATAAATACATCATATAAAAAATATTATTTGTTTATAAATTAAATCAATTCATAATTGTTAACAAGTACGTAGTCTATAAAAAATATTGCAAAAACGTAGCAAAAAGTAAAAATTTACATTTGAACCCATGACCTTTAGACTACACACCTAATGCCTCAACCAGTTGAACTACTACAATGATTTTGCATATTTTTAGAACTATAGTACTATCTATTTCCAAGGTCTTGATATATAATAGCTCGGCGCCGCAAGTCATGGCGTCGGCATGTGTTACCTCGGCGCCGTGGGGCATGGCGCCGATCCCAGAGTCCAAAAACGAGATTAGTTTTCTCAGAAGTCCAAACATGAATATTTTTCAAAAAAAGGGCTAAATTATGAAAATTTGGGCACCAATATGCGTGAATGGTGATGCTCGTAGTATATCCGGCGAGCGGCGCGAGGACAGCTCCATGGAAAATTGACCTTGCGGCTGCGTGACGTCTTTATATGTATAATACGTGCGCAAGATATTACTTACTTTAGCTAGTATATTTGCCCGTGCTAACGCTACGATTTTATCCAGAAAATGTCATAAAAACAACCAATTTTTTTTTTGCAATGGGTCTGATATGCCGTGAATGACACACTATGGTTAAACAAGGTGGTAGCAGACTACTCAGTTGTTATGATCTTATTACTCCAAGATTAATTACAAAAGGCATTGAGCTAACCATAAGTCCAGCCAGTCTAATTTTATGAGAGGTGTTGAGATCCAAACCAAAAAAATGGCTACCAAAAATCCTTTGCAGCCATGAAAAATTAATGTAGATAGCAATCACTCATCCAAAAGGAGAAACATATTTTTGAAGGATGACACATGCATGTTTACTAACTCTGATAATAGTTCTATACCATAGATTCAATTCTTTCTCTAGCATTCTTTCTTTTTTGTTTCTAAGAGTTTCTCTGGATGCAGAGGATAAAACTTCATTTGTTCTTGTATTTGGGCAGGGTGTCTCACATGGGAAGTAAGGTCATTTCTTAAGAAACCATACATTCATTATGCTATTGGCGCAGGTGCTATGACATTGAAAAATAGAAATTCAGGACAGCCTGAAAAAGCAGTAAACAAATCCATTGGTAGATGTGAGTTTTGAAGGTTTGGTACTCGAGCAATCCATTGGCATGCATTAGCAACAATACGGATAAAATGATTTACCAATATATCACAGTGGCCAATATTGATAGGCTAAATCTAGAAATAGAACACCCGGAAGCGAACCCTTTATTTCTCAAGCTCCAAATCATGTCACAAAGAAGAGCCGGACTGGGGGGAAAATTGGCAAAGAACAACAATCTAGGAGGAAATGGGACCAAGAAAAAGAGAAAGACAAGGAACCCGCAAATGATAGGAGAACAAAATATCAAGAACATGAACTTAGTGAGCCGTGACCTAAGTCATTGAAAAATACATGAATAATGTACATACGGATGCCCAAGCGAAGAAATTTGTAGCATCAAAGGAAGGATGCCTAGGAAGAATAGATGAAGAGTACTGCAAGCATACTGACATATCAGCGTGAAATCCAATACATTTAGGAGACAAATAGTACATGCAGGATCTTCAAAACTCTGTCAACTCTAACCATAAGCCAAGGATGGAAAGGGAATCACAGGAAGAAGACAGAGAAATTCTCAGAATGAATAAAACAAAGAATGCAAATGCTGGAATGGTTTGGCATCATGTTTTTGAAATCAAATCAGAAGCCTATCGTTCAAAACCAGCAAATAAAAGTGCAGAGTGAACATTCTATTCAGATTACCATTACATGGAAAGCTAAATAATGGAGAAAGTTGGATCAATAATGCATTTGGTAAAAGAGAAAGCATTTCATTTGTTTAGGTGTATGGAAAACGGTAAACGATGGGTTCTAGATGCAATGAGACTGCTATATAGGGCAGGACAATCGATGGAGCAGGTCAAGTCTAGCAAATAAAAGGAGGAAACATACCAGTATGAAGTTACGTATTCTCTAAGTAAAAATTAGAGTCTACAAGCATGCATGAAAATACCTTATAATTAAAATTGGAAACTGCACCTTCTGTAACACAAAACACATAATATATGTACCTCCCTTCAGCTGTCCGATGCACTGCACTTGTAATTCGCTAATCAATGTTGGAAATCGGCACTGGCAGTCCACAGCATGACCAAACCACGATGAGATTTGATAGAAAGATAAGCATTCATCTTTTTCCGTGAGATAAAGGCCAGTGAGCAGGCAAACGTCTGCTGATAGGTAATATATAAATTAAGAAATTTCAGAAGTATGCAAAAAAATTATGGGCTGTTGAATATCGCTCTCTACGTATATTTTGATAATGAAGTTGTAAATACAGAAATTCAGTGACCGTCTATAAGTTCCGAACCTATATCAGCTTCTAATAACCAATAGTTGGTGCTGAAATGATAAAAATAGAGCCATGTGTTTGAAGAATTGGCAGGCAGATACATGATGAAAATAGAGCCATGTGTTTTGGGTAACTGTGGTTACCATGTGTTGTGCTGGGTTGGACTCTTTTCTGCTTAATGAAAAACGCGCCTAGGGTTTGGGCGTGATCGCGAAAAAAATTTGATGAAGATCTCCATAAAGGAGTGTTGGAACTGTTGTTTTGCCTGTTTCATCTTTTGGAAAAAATCTCCTGCAAAGTCTTTTGACTGAAGGGGCAGCTGAAGAATAAGTGAAAGTCAATTTCTTCAATATTGTTGCTGCATGGGACACAATTATAATTGTTGCCTTCTAGATTATGCTTCTTCTTCCTCTTTAGGATGTGTCTTGTGTTCGCCTATCCATAAGAAGTAGCCATGAAAAGACTCTGAGCTTGTTGCAACATTTATAGTCCTAAATCAAAATAAAGGGTGCTGGGGGCTGAATATTATTCCTATAAGGGAAATTGTAGAATTTTGAGGATGTGTATCTGGTGTTCCCCCAGGTTTAGTGCCATGAATCTTTTGTGTTCGTTTAAATATAATCCTGGAGGCTTTGATATTATTGATAAGCATGTTCTGATAATGGGAGGTGAAATTGGTCCAGATTTGTTGTTTGTCAAAAATTGTGAAACCGAGATCTTTTTGTTCCTTGCAAAAGAGAAAAGTCTAGGATACTTGATTTGCATTACATTGCGATTCCATAGGTCAGTAGATCCATCTCCAATGTTGCAGTTTGTGATACCTCTGAAGAGATCACAAAGCTTTAAAATATCTCTCCACCAAAAAGAAACTTTTTCGGTTGTAGCATGAGGGATTTGCCCATTAGAATAATGTGCATGCCAGATTAATTTCACCCAGGGAACCTCCTTCTTATTGTAAAATTTGTCTAGGTGTTTAAGTAAGAGAGCACAATTTCGACTTTTGAGGTTCATGATGCCCAGACCACCTTTTCTTTTTGGGTTTTGAACATTTTTTAAGCTGCTAGGGGTTTCATCTTAACTTTGTTGCATTTCATTTATGTGATTGAACTTTTAATAGTTTTATCTTTAGCTGATTTATTTGGAACCTTGCAGACTGTTCGCATTTGGCAAGGCAGGGAGGATGGAAACTATAGATGTATCCATTCATTGGAAGACCATACTGCTGCGGTACTAATTTATCTGGATTTATGCTCCTGCAATGATGCTCATATGTTTAATTCCTCTATTTTTCTTTCTTTGGAGCTATGGTTACACGAATTAATTATTCCTTTCCAAGTGCATTCAGATTGCCGTTGCTGTAAATATAAATTTATCCATGCTTACAATTACATGTTGATTGGCCAACTTCTTGCTTTGAAGTAAAAAATGAATGGTCACCTTTAGCAAAAGTCACATATTTTTCATCCATCCAGTTTTCTTTGACGCCCCAATTTCTCTTTCTCATTTTACTTAAATTGATAATGCTCTGTTTTTTTCTATGTACTTTGCCATACTTTTTAGCAGTCTTTTGCACTAAGTGTCCATCCCTTTTCATGTTATAAGTAATTTTGTTATTTAAACCTAGGTTTTCTTTTCTAAATTTATCAGGTTAAAGCAGTTGCAGTCCATGGGACTCAGAATTACTTTGTGACTATTTCCAAGGATAACTCATGGTGCTTCTATGATACTTCAACGGGATCTTGCCTGACACAGGTTCCCTCTCATGCGTATATATATATGGTACATATAGGTGTGTATATATATACACGTAATACTCATTTTTATCAGGTTGATGGGGCTTCTGGAAACGAGGGTTATTCATCTGCATCATTACATCCATATGGTCTTATCCTTGGAACAGGAACTACTGATGCCTTTGTCAAAATTTGGGATATGAAGACTCAGGTTTGACATGTTATTAAGTATCACTTCCAAGAATGGTTTTAGGTGATCTTGCCTTGAAACATCTTTGCTAATGAACCATTTATTTTCTGTACTCAAACGTTGCAAAGCTTGCAGGGCATGTCGGACCAGTCACTGCTATGTCGTTCTCTGAAAATGGTTACCTGCTAGCGGTGTGTATATATTTCCATAAAGAACGTTCACAATGTTGAATTCTTTACCGGTCTTGACATTTTATCATTGTTTTGCAGACTGCTGCTCTTGATGGTGTCAAGCTTTGGGATCTACGGAAATTTACAAATGTCAAGGCCTTCTCTCCCTATGATTCAAACACACCAATCAATACTGGTGAGGAGCTTATTAGATTGATGCTAAGGCCCCGTTTGAATCTATGACATTGAATTCATTCTAATAGTTATAGTTAGCCATAAAGGGAGATACTATTGTTAGCCATAGAAGAGAGATAATTATAGTTGTAGAGTAGAAACATAACATGGTGATTTATAGAATAATTAAATTTCATCTTTCACCCTATGAATTTAAGATAGACTTATATGTGAACTTTGTAAAGTGGTAGAATATCAAATTCCAAGCTAAATAGCCTAAGTTATTTCTAAGCCAAATAGTAAGTTATTATATTAGATTTCAATTCGTCCAAATGAAAGGTTCCAAATGTCCCCTAATATTAATTGCATGTGCTTTGATTGGGTATAGTCATATGATGCACAACTTCTTTTGTCCTGCAGTGAAATTTGATTTCAGTGGAAGTTATCTTGCCATTGGTGGTTCTGATATAAGGTATGTTCTAGTAAATCTGTACTAGTCCATTAGAGTTCTTGATTTCCTCACACTTTTACTGAGGAGGAATCCCATGTTCAATACAGACAAGCAAAATACACATCCAGTTTGGAGGCTGGTTGGATTTTCTCTATTGGTCCTTTAATGGTTGTGCTACATTTTGCATTCCTTTCGGCATTATTCCTTAATGTTACAACTTTTGAGTTCCAAATTTGTTGTTTTGGTATGTTTCATGTACTACCAATCTTCCTTGCTCCATGAGTATCGATTCTTGGAATGCAGTGCTTTACGTTGATTCACTGCATGACACAGTGGTCTTACTGATAGACAATTTTGCAAACCCTCAGTCTTCTATCATATCTGCGTCATTATGTTTTTTTAATGATCCATAACTACATATTATTTGGTAAAACTGAAGGTTGCCTTCTGTGTGTTTTTATAGGGTCTACCAAGTAGCCGATGTTGAGGCCGATTGGAATGTTATCAAGGCTTTACGTGTTCCAGGAACAGGTCTGTCAGTATTTCTACCAGTCTCTTGATTACTATTACTACTTGGGGCAGATTAACTTAGTGTCGTGACATTTGTACTTCCACAGGGAAAGTAACTTCTGTGAAGTTTGGAGCCGATGCTAAGTACATCGCCGTAGGTTCGATGGACAGGAACCTACGGATATTTGGGCTCCAAAGCCGCCTGCCGGCCAGCCGCAACGAAACTTCATTCTGTTAGTTACGGCAATTCAGTGCTTGAATCTGTATTATGTGACAGCATGCTGACAGAGATGGGTTGCTCAGTATATGTGAGCTAGTTTTTTTTTTTAATTTTTATTGGCGGGTGTTGTTGCCAGACATTATTGGGCTTTCCTCAGCAAGTTCCATCTCTGGTCGCTTGCTTCTGTGATGGTTAAGTGAGTTCCTCCATTGACGCCTCTGCTCCATCAGTGTTCTCCTTGTTGTTGGTGCCTCAATTATCAATTCTCCACTTTGCTGGACATTCCTGCTCCTTCGTGGCTTCCACCCCTCGGAGGGCGTTGGATGGCAGCTCCGATCCCCTTCGAGGGGTTGCCTTCATCTCAAAGGGAGACCGCCATGTTTCAGTTAGATTTGGTCTGCGTGCATATACCCTCATCCTAAGTCCCCTTTCCGTTGGGTGGTTAATCTTAGTAGGGTGGGCAGCGAAGCGGCCTAGCTACGAGGTGTGCCGCGGAAGCCCGCAACGGCCATGGCGAAGCTGGCACGTATGTTGTTTGGTGGCGGCACTTATCGACGATTGATGGTTTGTCATGTGACCTGTGGGCTGTGGTATGCCTTTTCTTTTGTTTAGGAGTTGTGTTTCTTTGATGTACCTTGAGAACCTCTATGTGTGTGCGCGCTGTTCTTGTTGTAATTGTTACGCTAATTAAACGGGCAACTTTCTGCTGTAATTCGTGTCTGCCACTCTTTTGAATGAAATGTTCAGACCGGCATAAGGTTAGCTGCCGTAGTTCCGTTAAAAAAAGTATGCACTCTAGGGATGTAAGTCGAGCTAGGATGACCGTCTTGGTTAATATGATTAACGTATTAGAGTAACTGTCTCGGTTAATACTCCCTCCGTCTTCTCAGGATACAAGGCTGACATGTATTTCAAAATTCAAACTTCATTATCTTCGACCAATAACTAGTCTAGTAATATAAAAAAAAAGTATAGTCCAATAGTGATAGCATTAGATTTATCTTTCCAAATACTATCTATGATACTTTTGTTGTTGTCATAAATTACATACAATAGTATCAATTAATCATTAAAGTATAATCTTGAAGACCGCACCAAGTCCAATCACACCTTATATTTTCAGACAGAGGGAGTACTTAACTAAGGTGGTTATAGGCCACATTAACCGTGGCCTTTCATTGGAGGCGATTGTGTTTGCCCACCTCGGTTAATCATTTATGACCGCCTCCGTTAAGATTTTTTTAGTAGTGAGATGTATAATGTTTATTTTAGTCATTTATTCATATGACAAACTAAAAGTAAATTTGTTCATAAATCTTACATATCTTTCCTGTAGTTTATGAAACGAACAACCGTGTCGGTTGAAATAGATGACCAAACAACCAGAATAAACTTTATAAATCTCGAAAAGTTATGAAACATTGTAGTTGACAACTTTTTTATTTAAAATCATCTTTTCATAAAAAAATTACGTTTGAATTTCAAATTTTTAAAATTCGAATTTTTAAACTACCGTGGATGGAAAAACAACCAAAATAAATTCCGTAGATCTCGAAAAGTTAGGAAACATTGTAGTGGACAACTTCTTTATTTGAAATCACATTGTCATGCAAAACTATGTTTGAATTTCAAAAATTTATAATTCAAATTTTTGGAACTATATTGGATGGAAAACAACCAAAATAAACATTGTAGTTGATAACTTTTTTATTTAAAACCATCTTGTCATGCAAACTATGTTTGAATTTCGATATTTTTAAATTCAAATTTTGTAAACGACCTCGGATGGAAAAACTTTCTAAACGAAAAGTGTAGATCTTGAAAGTTATGAAACTTTGTAGTTTATAACTTTTTTATTTGAAATCGTTTAGAGCCTCAAACAAACAACTTACACTCAGTTTGGTATAATATGTGGTGAACCAAAATGGATTTGACGTAAGTGACGGTGTGGTGCAGTGGTTAGAGGGGACGCATAAGTGGTGCAGTGGTTAGAGGAGGAGGCGCATGAGGGATTTTGAGTGAAAAATACCACGACGGAGTCGGGCGGAAGCTTGGCCTCCCTTGATTATTATTTTTTCTTTTTTTTTAGGTTTTTTCGGTTTCAACTTTGTCGAGCTCGACAAAAAAAACACTCGGTAAAGACGACTTTACCGACTTATTTTTTGTCAGAGTGTAATTAGACCTTTGTTGAGCGTCCCAGTCACCCCACAAAGCACCTGTGTCCGGTAGTGAAACATAATGTTTTTGTTGTAGTAACCAAACGCGTTGAGCATCAGAATTCACAAACAGCGATGACAAGGAGGTGTTGGCCAATGATCTTTAGAAAAGCTGTAGTTTATGAAACGTACTGATGGATACCTTCATTGTACTTTAAAGTTAAACAAAACAAACTAAAGCTTGTGGAATCAGCATATATGATACGATATGATTATATGATACGATGCGATCATATGATAGGATATGATGCCCTCCATTCATAAGCTACTAAAGGGGGAGTAAAGTGGGAATAGTATAGTATCTCTAACCTCTTTCTTCATTATTCTTTTCATAATATGCACAAAAATAAAGCGAGGAGAAAGCAACACTTGTACAACACGATCGTAAGCAATGATGTGGAAGTCGTAGCATCCTTTATTTAATTAACTGCTGGGTGTTGGCACATAGAAGTACGTGGCAGCAACTGCACTGGGCACTTGGGCAGTCCAAGTCCACAGCTGCCTGTCCCAAGGCATATCCATTCCATGGAGCTCGCGCCCCTGCTCCTTCTCACCCAGCTACTGCTGGTTCCGGCGGTGGCGGTTGTCTCCGGCCAGACCGCAGCGCACCCGGGCTACGCGCACGCTGAGGAGGCATGCGGCGGCGTGGCAGACACAGCAGCGGTGCTGGTGCCGGCTCCGGAAAGGCGCGAGGAGTTCGACGGCGGCCGGATCGTGGACATCAGCCACTACTACCGTGAGGACATGCCAGCGTGGGAGTCGTCGGAGGGCTTGGGCGAGTTCCTGCAGCTCACGCGGTCCATGCGCAACGGCTCCGACATCGCCAACTTCTCAGAGATCCGGCTCACCGCGCACTCCGGCACCCACGTCGACGCGCCGGGACACGTCTTCGAGCACTACTACGACGCTGGTTTGGACGTCGACACGCTCGACCTCGCTGTCCTCAACGGTATATTGCTATCCTGATGCTTTTCAATATATATATAATATACTGTAGTGAAGCAGGATTTCTTCATCTCTAAAAATAAGTAGAAATGAATTAAACTAATTAATTTTTTTGAGGTGCGAAATTCAACTTGTGATTTGAAACGGTGTGCAGGACCAGCGCTGTTGGTTGATGTCCCCAGGGATAAGAACATCACAGGTAAAATAGACAGACACAACAAACCAGCATATACTTTGAGTACTATTATAGCAAATACTACTCCAGTACATACATTGCTGGTAAATTAGCATTAGCCAAGATACTCACCTTTTTTTTGTGAGATTTTATAATTTGGCTTAGAGAATGTTTTTTTAGAACAAAATAATAATAAGATTGGCCAATCAAATACTTTCAGTATGCCTGTAGCTTTTATGAAACTTGAGATGACTAGCTCTAAGATTTCTTAAAAGTTGTAGCTGTGTCAAATAGCCTAACTCGAGCTCCTTACATATGTCCATCCATAACCCTGCTATTTTAGTAAATATAATATTCAAAACCTGATGCAGAGCTTTTATAAATAAGATCTGTTGATTAAACAATCTCATGTTAGTCGTCATAAGCTGTTCAAATTTTAAATTATTGCAGGTGAATATAATGGTGTTTATCTTAGGTTTTCAATGACCAAGCATTGCCTAATGTCCTGTGATGTAGAATCGTCTATCTTCTTTCAATTGATGATTATAGAAATATAGGCTTCTGGAATGGTTAACAAAACTCACAAGCGCTTTTAGATTAAAAGTGGTCTTAATATGATAGGTGTGTAACATGAGTTTAATTCAAGACAAGTCACAAGATATTGCCTCTTTTTCTCATTGTAGCTGATGTTATGGCATCCCTAAACATTCCTAGAGGTGTTCGACGTGTACTCTTTCGTACCCTAAATACAGACAGGTATGTTTAACCTCCGTATCACACAGTCCAAAGAACATGCATAGGCACATGCAAACAAATTTATTTCTACATTACCTTTTATCGATGGATTCAACATACCAAGCATGATAGTAGCTAATTTGTTTATGATTTTGATTGTTTTGGACCTAGTGCACGTAATTGTGATGTCACCAACAACAATTTCAACCTTAAAAATAGATCAATTGTGGAATAATGTTGACCCATTGAAGATTACCTAAACTCAATAGCACCATCAATTCCAAATATAGGTCGTTTCAAGATCCTAGTTTGCCAAACATCTCTTTAACTTGGCCATAAAACGATGCATAGATGACAATGCATATATTCATCATGGAATATAACTTTATATTTTTAAGATGCTAAACTTCTACCAAACAAAAACAAGTCAATGTGTTATATTGGAGACAATTTGAATGTTCTAAACGTCTTAGATTTGGAATAAGAGGGAGTACCTTATTAATCTTGGAATAGCCTCTTCATTAACGATCTTTTTATTTCCCTTTTTAATAGTTAAGAAGTCTAAGGGACAAACATAGGGCCAAAATTTGTGTTAATTTTCGAATGTGTTTAAACATCATACTTTTTATGCAGAAAGCTTATGTGGAAGAAAGAATTTGATACAAGTTATGTTGGCTTCATGAAGGATGGTGCACAATGGTTGGTTGATAATACCGACATCAAACTAGTTGGTAAGTTTGTTCCATTTAGATGGTTACTTGTGGCCTAGCTTGCAAGAATATTTGTATTGACTTTAGAATATTTATGCCCCTTCTATCAGTACTAGTTAATTGTAGGCATTAGCAATTCCCTATGAAAATTAAGGGCAGATACAAGTGAGAATTTTTTATGCATAAAGTGTCTACTATCTGAGTCATTTTTGTACTTCAATATTTTAGATCTTTTATTGAGTAAAATAGGTCAATCTTAAGCAATTGGTTTAAACAATATTTATACATGGAAGACACAGACATTTTAACAACATTTTCTAAGTTCAATCTTACAAGCTTGTACACTTTTGATCTTGTTATTTCTGCATACAGTCTGAGCTTTTGTACATAATCTGAGCTCACAATATATAGATCGGAAAAAGTCTACTTAACCCTCTCACCTATCTAGTATGGTCTAGTTTACCCCCCTCAACTATGAAACCGTCTATTCTACCCCATGAACTTTCCAAAACCAGACAAAATTATAAAATCTAAATGTACAACAAAAACTTTGTACTAAAACATACCATATTATATCTATAGTGTGTAGATTTACTCATGTGGAGTCCAACAAAATTAGATTTCCCATTTTATGATTTTTTTGTGATTTACTATGATTTTTTAAAAAAAATAGCGAAAAAATAAAAAAGAAAAAAAAATAAAACCACCGTTACTGTAGAAAAACCACCATCACTACAGCAAAACCATAGTCCAAAACTGCCAAAGAGGGTAATTTGACCGGTTTTAGAAAGTAGTCCAGGGGTAGAATAGATGGTTTCATAGTGTAGGGGTGAAGTAGACCACGTTAAATAAGTGAGGGGTTAAATAGTCTTTTTCCTACATAAATCATGCTGGCTAATGTAAGTTACAATACTGTGATACAATTGTTACTAGTAAGAGTAAGTTAATTTAGTGGCATGTTTGCATCAGGCTTATTTGTGTTACTATGTGATCCTTTTGTTTTTGCTGGTACAAATGATCTACTTCGCCTAACTAAAATTGCATGGATGGTTAGTGATCTTGATTTATTGTGAGAGGAAGAAAAATACACTTGAGGTCATAGATGCACATGTATTTGCCTCAAACCACATGTATTAAAGTGGATTGGAGTGGACTTAGTTTAAATCCACTCCAATCTATTTCAACGCATATGAGTTAAGGTAAATAGATGCGCATCCAAACAAGCCCTGAATGAAAATCATAACAAGATGTAAAAAATTAAATGGATTTTTTGTTACAGAAATAACCACAAAATATGATTTGGATGACGAATGTGTACTAGATTATGCTAAGAATTTAATATCGGCCCATGTTTCCCTTCTACTGATCTCATGTTTCTTTTTCTAGCATAACATCCTTTGGTTCATGCAGGAGTTGACTACTTGTCGGTGGGTGCATTTGATCAATGCATTCCAGCTCATTTAGTATTTCTTGAAAAAAGGGTAATATTTCCATTCTATACACTTGACTTTTAGCAATCTGATATACACACACTTTGAGACTTACATATTAGAAATATCCACCTAATTAATTGTACTTGATATTTTTCATCTATTTAGGAGGTCATACTTGTGGAAGCCTTAAATCTGGAGCATGTTAGCCCTAGAATATACACCTTGCATTGCTTGCCGCTAAGATTGCGGGGTGCAGAAGGTTCTCCTGCAAGATGCATCCTCCTCAAGTGACATGGTTATAACCATCTCAAAAAGCATTGCACAATCGATCTTGAAATCTACCTACTCAGTCTTTTGTTTTGGAGGTGCTCATAAGGGGGTATGGTTTTTGTGAATATGTTCATAGGGATAGGGGAGGACCCAAGAATATGGAGCTGGGTCGGGGCTGATCCAATGGACACTGATATGAGCTGAAGCTACTAGGGCTAGTGTGGATCAACATTCATTAATCTACACTACATAAAACTTGGTCGTATTCGTATATGAAGTTGTATAGACTAGACCCCCCAGTCTGAGCTCTAGATCCGCCCCTGCAAGGGGGTGAGTATGCGTGTTTGGGAATGTATATTTCTATAATGTGGTTTGAGAAAATATTTAGTATATAATGAAATAAGAAGGCATCAATTGATCCACATGAAAATTGGAAACTGTGGCAAAATAAATCACTCCATCACTCTTCCACCAGTTTCTCCTGATATAATCTCTTAATTAGAATTCTATTGTGTTATTGTTCTCTACATCACAAAATAAATCAATTTAAAGAGTGTACTGATATTTAAACCGAATTTATAATGGAGGACACCAATATTTTTTAAAACTAAATTAGTATTATTAGATACACGATCAAATATATTTTCATAGTATACTTGGGTGCAAAAAAATGTTAGTATTCTTCTCTTCAAAATTGGTGAAACATACTTGAGATAGTATAACTTAGAATAACTCTAGGTCGATTTGTTCTGCACAAAACTTTTTTTCCCTATATGTGATATCATTTTTTTCTAAAAAAAATCTTGAGGACAGTCAAGAGTATTGTCGACAACCAAAACTATCCATTTTTTGTAAAGTTATCAAAATATGAAACTGACTTCACCATTGCTTTCCTCTCATTAAGACGATAAAAAAAATAATATATGGAACATCCAACTCGGAGTTCGGATGAAAGAGTTATGCCCCCAAAAAGATGCTCCATTGTTCGGAGTTCCAACCCAAGTTAGAAGTTCCAACGAACATCTTGACTTCTGACAAACGTCATGACTTCCGACGAATGTTGGGAGTTCCGATGAACATCATGATCTTTGATGAACACTGGGAGTTTCGACGGACCTGAATTCTATTCTGATCTGGCCTTTTGGATTCAGATTTGAATTGTTCCAAACTCATGGGAAACTAAGAAAAATAATGCTTGGAGAGATTTCCTACTAGGATAATACCACCCCCAATACATATATGAGAGGATCATGGTTGATTGAGATTCCATCTATCCAATCATCATACAAACACATCTACTACTCCTTTTACCCCTCTTTTTCCATCTACCTCTTCTTCTCATTCTCCGTCGGTGCTACATTGTTGGAGGATCAACGATGACGATGCTCTAGAGTGGCCAGGCCGGCTAGAGCAGCCCATAGCCGCCGCAAGCCCCGACAGGGTCCCTCCCGATCGTGTGGGCTTGGGGTCTCAAGTGACCTCGCAGGCGTGTCTTGTGTATACACTCCTGATGGGACTCCTCCGATGACGTGTCTTGTGTATCATCGCTGGAGGCACAAGGTCCTGGTGCGAACAAACCCTAAGCACCAGCCGATCCAAAAGTAGGCTAGGCCCTACATCGAGCGAGCTAGCTCCTTATCGAGTGTGGTGACCTAAAAAAAGTGTTAACACATACATTTTTTGGCGACTCCGCTGGGGATGATTGGTTCCACTATCTACTATAGATGATCTTTCTAACCTAGCGAATCTATTAGTTCTAATCTATCCTTCATTATCGTTGCATCTGGCCCTAAAGGTCGATAATATCTAGTCTCGATTCTCTCTTTTAGATGTGGAACAGCAGTCCCAACAATGAGTTTATCGGTCAAATGGGCCATGCGAGCATCAAGTCTACAACAATAGCTGAGGTAAAAGTACACGAAATAGATGAAGATTCTCATCTTTTTCATACCATAGATAAGCTTATGTCTAGATTTGATAAGTTAGAGGGAAAAATGTTTGATGCTTCTATTGCTACTTTGCCTCAAGTTGCATATACTGGTGAATCGGCCCCGGCTTTTAGTCAAACTCATTATGAGAGGCCATTTTATTATTATTTTGATCAACATGTCAGGTTGATTTCGAAGAGTCAATCTAAATTGGTCCCTTTGGCGCCTAAAACCAAAAGTAAACCTAAAATTTTTTCAGATACAAAGTTTTCTAACTCATCAAGATGTATAATATTTATTTTGATCATTTCTTCGTATGACAAAGTAAACTTTAAATTTGTTCACAAATCTTACATATCTCCTTTGTAGTTTATGAAACTACCCGAGAGATATATAAGATTTCTAAACAATGTTAGAACAACTATATAGACCTCATCAAAATGTACAATGTTTATTTTGGTCATTTCTTCATATGTCAAAATGTCGGATGAACAGATGACCAAATAGCCAAAATAAACTTTTTAGATCTCAAAGAGTTATGAACAATGAAAAAAATCACGAGCTATAAAATTTAGTGGGAGCTTGGCAAAAACGCTATTTTGACGCTATTCGGCGCTATAGCGCGCTAATAAGCACTGCGATAGCTGCTTCTGGACGCTATAGCGGCGCTATTTTTTTCATTGGTTATGAAATATTGCAGTTGACAATATTTTTATTTAAAATCATCTTATCATGCAAAATTGTGTTTGAATTTCAAAATTCTAAAATTTGAATTTTCAAACGACATCTAATGGAAAAACAACAAAATAAATCTTGTAGATCTTAAAAAGTTATGAAACATTTAGTTGACAACTTTTTTATTTAAAATCATCTTGTTATGCAAAACTACGTCTGAATTTCAAAATTTTGAAATTAAAATTTTGTAAACGACCTCGGATGGAAAACTTCCTAAACGAAAAAGTGTAGATCTCGAAAAGTTATGAAACTTTCTACTTAACAACTTTTTGATTTAGATACATTTAGGACCTTGAACAAGCATTTTACTTACTAAAGCGCTTCTTGGCCGAGTGATTTCTTTACGCTCGCCAAAGAGCTCTTTGTCGAGTATTTTTTCTTTGACATTCGAATAGAAGCTTCTTTGCCATCTTTTTTTACACTAGGCAAAGAAAATTGAAAATCACACTTTGATGTAGTAAATTAATTGAAATAAAAAAGTTTTCATCGACAAATTTGTATATATAATGTTTATTTTTGTCATTTCTTCATATGACAAAGTGTAACTAATTTTTTCTTCACAAATCTTACATATCTCTCTTGTGATTTATGAAACTACATTAGAAATATATAAGATCTGTGATCAATATTAGAACGACTATGTCAGATGAATTGTTGACCAAACAACCAAAATAAACTTTGTAGGTCTAAAAAAGTTATGAAATTTGTAGTTAGCAATTTTTTTATTTAAAATCATCTTGTCATGAAAAACTGCGTTTGGATTTTTAAAATCCAAAATTTGAATTTTTCAAATGGTCTATGATGGAAATACAACAAAATAAATATTACAGATCTTGAAAAGTTATGAAATATTATGGTTGACAAGTTTTTTATATAAAATAATCTTGTCATGCAAAACTACGTTTGAATTTCAAATTTTTTAAATTCAAGTTTTGTAAACGATCTTAGATGAAAAAACTTCCTAAACAATAAGTGTAGAGCTCAAAAAGTTATGAAACTTTGTGACTAATAACATTTTGATTTGAATACGTTTAGAGCCTCAAACAAACAATTTACTCGGCAAAGAGCTATTTGTCGAGTGTTTTTTGTTGACACTCGACAAACAAGCTTTTTTGTCGAGTATTTTTTTTACAATAAGCAAAGAAAATTTCAAAGAACATTTGAAAGTAGTAAATTAATTCAAATAAAAATATTTTCAACTACAAAGTTGTATAACTAATCAAGATCTACAATGTTTATTTTTATCATTTCTTCATATGAGAAAGTGAAAGTAAATTTATTCACAAATCTTACATATTTCTCTTGTTGTTCATTCCTTGCTTTATTGCTGTTCTTATTTTTTTTTTCTTTTTGAGTTGATATGAGTTTGATCAGAGTTGATATTATGTCGTTTTTATTTTCAACCCGTTATCTTTCCCTACAATTCTATTTTTCCAGTTATCTTATTTTTCCAAAGTTTTTGACATTAGACAAAAATTCTGCTATGTTTTTGACTTATGTAAGTTTACATAAGACTATAAAACTATTGAACATTGTTAGGTTTTTCTCACCAGCTTAAGTTTTGTTCATTTGGTTTCATATACTCTCCTAATAAAATTTAATTGCTATAATTTTAGATAATGTCTTAACTTCAAAAAATGTGAATAATATGGTGTCCAATCACCACTTGGTGCACATATGCACTTCAATTTTAATGTAGTTGATTGATGGAACTTCACATGATGTTTCTTTTCACTAAATCTTTTATGTTTTGACTCTAGACAATTGACTCTTTCTTTTATTCAGACTAGGTGAATGCCCATGCGTTGTAACGGGATGCCCAAATATTTTATGAGATAATATATCTTGTAGATCAACATCAAATTATCAATCATAAGTGCAACACGGCTCAAGTTCAATCAAAATTAAGATACTGATATTTTTGCTGACATGAGCACAAGTTTGTTTAACAATATTAGGAGATTAGGTGTATCATGCATTCTATATTGTATGGTAATCCAACAGACATTTAGTATCTTTTAAAAAAATAAATAAAATTCAGAAGATCACAAAACGCACAGCAGACATTTTTTTTTACCAAAAGTGCAACCAGACGTTGCAACGACCGGAATAAAATATTGCAACAACTCAAACAACTTTAGCCATGGAGTTGTATATGCCGGCATGTCAGTATGTCAACGGCCTGCTTGAGCAATAGCGCGTGCAGCTGGGACAGCATTGCCTGTCGGCGGCATCAGCTTGCGCGGGCGTTGTCGACGGCGTGGACGGAGGCAGCCTCACGAGTCACGACTGCGCGGGCGTTATCGACGGCGGCAGCCTGTCGACCGCTTCAGTCTGCGGCGGGCGTTGTTGACGGCGTCGACGGAGGCAACCTGACGACTGCGCGGGCGTTGTCGACGGCGGCAGCGGCGACAATAGAGAGCCGCCGGGCTAGAAACCGCCACACATCCTTTTGTGGCGTGAGTTTTTTTTGTGTCAGTTTTTTCGCGTGAGTTTTTTTCCGTGGCCGGGGCTTCGCATCGTCGGGTTTCCCTTTTTTGCGTGAGTTTTTTTCGTGGCCGGGGGGTTTGCGTGCGTCGGGTTTCTTTTTTTTGCGTAGCGTGCCGGGTGGTTTGGTGTCGCCGGGTGGACGAAATAAATCCGTATTTTTTAGTCGTAGAGATTGACTAATACTGAAAAAGAAGTAACATTGAAATCATAAATCACATAAGGATGACAAAATCAATTCTTTCAGGCATTGTTGAAGAATCATCATAAGTTAAACTACTTAAAATGTGGCAATGAATTCACTGCTCGTACAGTAAGTTTGGAGACATGTTTAAACTGTCGTAACTTTGGCACATAGATTAAATTTTTACCCAAATCATTCAACACTACCACCTTTACAATGCACCTCCTATATACTTAACATTCTTACATACTGTTTCAGATAGCATGCAAGATATATTGCGACCAACTTCAAAAGTTATAGGGAAAGATATTCATTTGTTGTTTTATAGAAAAATAAAATTTTCTAATGAACTATATATGCAATGGATTAGTATATATATATATGACTGGATATGCCTCAAAGGGTGAAAAAACTTTAACCCTGTAGCACGCCTCTCCTGAACGGAGAATAGTTTTCAATTATTCCATATAGTTCTGCAATATCTTTGACTAAGGATTTGAATAAAAATACACTTGAATTTTGATGTATAGATTTGTTTGCAAAGTTCAAATTTCAAGTGTTATTGTTTTTCATGCCTTTTGCCATTGTTTGTTCACCCAGGTAGCATTTGCACATACATGAGTAGCATGGATGTGCACACTTCTTGATTGAGCAATAGCCTAGGAAACAAAACTTTGCTCTAAACGGATTTGCTCAGAAAGTCCAAATTTCAAGCGCATTAGTGAACAAGAATGCAGATCCCATCGTAACCTTTTCCTAGGGATGGACATGCCGGCAACCGCGAGCATGAAGATCGTCGACAGTGAGCATGGTTGTTTAGCAGGTCTGAACATTCGGTGCCTAGTGATAGAACTGGTTGCCTTCGTCACCCACCCTATGCGCATGTAAGTCATCACTAATTTTTTCTTAAATGTTTAGCTCTTCGTTTTTGGACATATGAGGATGTCAGTCATCATTAAATTATTTGTTTGACAATTGGTTCACATTTTGCTAAAATGGATGCAACGCTAGCTATTGGGTCCTGGCAAAACAAAATTATATATTTCTTTTCATATAAGTGTAGGTATAGTATACCCCTTTTCCTTTATGACAGATTGTCTGCATTTATTTTTTTGCACATACTAGAAGATATGCTATTTCATTAGGTGTGGATATATGGTAAATCATAAATGTAGCTCTAATTGAACTACAATTATTTCTAGGTTCAAACTATAGTGAAGTATTTGTGGATGTGATCCTAAATGTCTGTGTGCATCCAGCGAGAAGAGAAGAGGGAAGGTTAAAAACTCAAGGATGTTTGATTCATAACTAATGACTGATGAGAAGAGGGAAGGTTGTATTTATAGGTAGAGAGAACATCATCGTTCACATAAAGGGGTAAATGATCATTTCTTATTTAGTAGGCGAGCTAGATTGCAAGTTTATGAAGTAGACTCTCTCATGTAAATGAGTAAATGATGATTCTATACACCCATCTCTAGACTAGCATACCACAGTCTAGACCAGCATACCACAGTCTAGACCAGCTTACAACGACGACAAAGGGTTCTGGTCTAGACTGTGGTATGCTAGTCTAGAGATGGATGTATAGAATCATCATTTAATCATTTACATGAGAGAATCTACTGCAAAGCCTACTAAATAAGAAATGATCATTTACCCCTTTATGGGAACGGTGATGTTCTCTCTGCCTATAAATACAACCTTCCCTCTTCTCATCAGTCATCAGTCATCAATCAAACATCCTTGAGTTTTTAACCTTCCCTCTTCTCTTTCCGCTGGATGCACACAGACATTAAGAATCACATCCACAAATACTTCACTATAGTTTGAACCTAGAAATAATTGTAGTTCAATTAGAGCTACATTTATGATTTACCATATATCCACACCTAATGAAATAGCATATCTTCTAGTATGTGCAAAAAAATAAATGCAGACAATCTGTCATAAAGGAAAAGGGGTATACTATACATACACTTATATGAAAAGAAATATATAATTTTGTTTTGCCAGGACCCAATAGCTAGCGTTGCATCCATTTTAGCAAAATGTGAACCAATTGTCAAACAAATAATTTAATGATGACTGACATCCTCATATGTCCAAAACCGAAGAGCTAAACATTTAAGAAAGAATTTAGTGATGACTTACATGACTTACATGCGCATAGGGTGGGTGACGAAGGTAACTAGTTCTCTCAGTAGGCAACGATTGTTTAGACCTGCTAAACAGCCATGCTCACTGTCAACGATCTTCATGCTCGTGGTTGCCGGCAGCATGTCCATCCCTGGAAAAGGTTATGACGGGATCTGCATTCCTGCTCACTAATGCGCTTGAAATTTGGAATTTCTGAGGAAATTGATTCAGAGTGAAGTTTTGCTTCCTAGGCTATTGCTCAATCAAGAAGTGTGCACATCCATGCTACTCATGTATCTGCAAATGCTGCATGGGTGAACAAACAATGGCAAAAGGCATGAAAAACAATAAGACTTGAAATTTGAACTTTGCAAACAAATCTATACATCAAAATTCAAGTGTATTGTTTATTCAAATCCTTAGTCAAAGATATTGCAGAACTATATTGAATAATTGAAAATTATTCTCCGTTCAAGATAGGCGTACTACAGGGTTAAATTTTTTTCAACCTTTGAGCCATATCCAGTCATATATATACTAATGCATTGCATAACCAAGGATTTCGAAGTGATGACAAATGTATCACAATAATGGATATTATTCATTTTCGTCTCGAACACATGAGCATGATTAATTTTTCACCAGCCAATGCTTCACCATGTTGGCACAGAAACAAACACTTGGTGCCCATGGAACAAAAGACATGAAGGAAGGGAGATTAGAGATGGAAGATACCTTGAACGCCCTGTCGGACGCCTGTTGCTGTTGCCCGCTGCTGTGGACTGTGGGTGGGAACTGGAAAGGATCCACCACCATTCGTCGCTCCGTGCAGGGATGGGATAAACAAGAGCTGCATGCTGGGTGGCGGGCGAAGCCGAAGGACGCCGCGTGCTGGGTCGCAACGGCGTCGAGGCGGCGGCTAGGTGCGCCGTGTCGGAAGGCCGAAGATAGCTTGAGGCTCGGGACTGATTTGTGGCGCCGATTTGAGCCGTGATTTGTGGATGGGTTCAGGCGTTCAACGTCATCGTGGCGGCGGGTGGCTGTGGCGGCCAGGTGCCAGGGCGACAGATAGAGAGTGGGGAGCGCCGGGTGGACAGGGTTGAAGGGGATGAGGAGTCCGAATGCCGGGATTAGGGTCGTGGTGGCGGCGGGCAGCGGCGGCCAGGTGTGCCGGGTCAACAGATAGAGAGATTTGTTTTCTGGGAGTGTGAGTGGAAAGTGGCTTTTTAACTTTTAATCCATCTGTAGTAGACGTGGTGTAAGTCGTTGATTTTGAAGGAGGGAAGTGACTTGGAGAGGTTTTCATTTATAGTAGAGATTTGTTTTGTGGGAGAGTGGGAAGCGGCTTTTAACTTTTAATCTCAGTCGTTGCATCTATAGTAGACATGTTATGAGTCGTTAATTTTAAAGGAGGGAAATGACAGAGAAGTTCTCAGTTATCGTAGAGATAGATTGCCTATCTCAAGAAGAAAAGAATACACGGTAAGACTGAGCACAATGAATCAATCCAAACCAAATAACACACGACCTGAATTGAAGCAAAAATAACACGCTACAATAAATAAGTTAAAAAAGAACACCTGCACCAGTACAGCTACTCATCTAACTAACAATACACTCCTCTCTCAAAATGAATGCGATGGTCACGCACGACGTCAAAGGCTCCAAGATTGTCTAATGTGCTCTTCTCTTCAACTTTCTGAAATCCAGAATCTTTCATCGATCATGGGCTGCGTGGGCATCCACCATTTGAGCTGTTGGTGCCGCACGAGGGCCCGACTCCCTGTTGGGATTAGTCCCACATCGAGAATTGATGGTGGGGGAGCACAACATATAAGGTAGGACGGTCCTCACCTATTAGGCTAGTCTTTTGGGTTGAGTTAGATCCAAGACTTGTATATGTGACTCTGGTGGACCTGGGCCGGAGCGACGCCGGTCGTCGGTTGAAAGGATCAAGATGCCTAAGAGGGGGGTGAATTGAATTGGGCTTATTTCAAATTTCTAAAGCAATATGAAATCCTATCAATACCAATCACCCCCTAGTGCCTACTGATTGTGTGTCCTAGCTAGAAAGCGGCAGCAATTCAACGAAAGTAAGGACGATGCGGAAAGTAATGCGGTATGAAAGAGCTAGGGATAGAAAGTTTGACACGACAACATTTTTGTCGAGGTATCGAGGAGTCGACACTCCCCCCTAGTCCTCGTTGGAGCACCTGCGCAAGGGTATTGCTCCCCCTCTACCCGCGTAAGGGTAGAGTGCTCTCTACGGGCTGGTTCTTCGCCACTCCAGCTTGATGAACTGCCCACAACCGAACACAAGTCAATGGAGAAGGGCCGCCGACAATCCTCCGGCGATCACCTTCCTCCCAAGCACCACCGGACCGTCTAGGTGATGTCAATCACCAAGAGTAACAAGCTTTGATCTTCACTTGACTCACTCAAGCTTCACAACTAGAGTGGATGAACACTTGGTCTCTTGGATGAACTAGAGAAGATGATGGATGGATTCACGAATCACTCTTTCTCTAGGGCTCTTGCTCTCTTCCCAACCTTCTCAAGCAACTCAGCAACTGAAATGAGTAAAGGTAAGGTGGGAGAGAGAGGGAGGGCTAAAAATAGCCCTCACACAAAACTTCCTAGGGCTGAGAAAACTGCTTGTTTTAAGTTGGCGACGGACGCTCCGTCGCTTGCCCCAACGGCTAGTTACTGTGTACGTCAGCAGGCGACGGACGCTCCATCGCTTGGCGACGGACGCTGCGCCTCAGCGTCCGGCGTCAACTAGCTGCTCTCCGGTTTCTAGGAAAATATTCCTGAACGCTCTGCAGCGTTCGACGCCCATGCGACAGACGCGTCCGTTGCAAAATGGACGTCTCTGGAGCTCTCTATTAGCGCACCGGACGCTAGGGTACGTCCGACGCTAGCGTCTGGCGCGTCGGACAACGTCCGACGCCTCTGCACTCAGCGTCCGACGCCTAGAGATCACTCCTCTCAACTTCGGTTTTCGTCGTGATGAATATGTAAGTTGTTTCTAGGCTATCTTATGGTCACTATAGGCTTGCTTAGAGCTAAGGAAGTCAAGTGTGCACCACACCTAACTCATGAATCTCTCCTAAGTCAAGCTACTAGTCTCAACCCCTCTTTATAGTACGACCAAAGATCAAATAAAGACATATCTATACTAAGTGTTCTTCCTCTCCTTATGACACTTAGCCTATCACTCTAGGGTCTTTATCATGACTCTTTGAAATCCGAAACGATATCCATCTTGGGGGCTAAGTGATAACCATTGATGCTCATTCATGTTGATCACTATGGTTAAGCTACGCATAGCCTCTAAAAACACACATTAGCCATAATAATCACTAATTGACGTTAATCACTGAAACCAATAGGGCCATGATTCTTCAATCTCCCCCTTTTTGGTGATTGACGACAATAACTCCTCGAGTATGGATATAATATTGAAAAGTTAGGATTTCAAGTGACTTGGATGGGTTGAGCAAGGGTTAGTGAATAAGAATGAGGAATACTTGCTCATCCAAGCCAAGCCACAAACATGGTACTCATGAATATGAAATAGAAACGGAGTACCTCATGATATTCTCATATAAGTATCGGAGTATGGCGCGGAAGCTCAATTACCATTAGATCACAGAGACATATCATGAAGGGTGTAACAACTCACAGGATATATTAGTGAAACATAAGATTTTGTCACACAACCACAATCACAGGAGTATCTCAAACATCAAGCGATACACACAAATATATAATGCATAAAGGTAGACATGATGAATGAGTACAGGGGAAAATAAGCACATCAAAAAACCAAATCCCTCCCCCTATCTCTAATACTCGACTCTCTCCCCCTTTGGCGGACAGCACCAAAAACTAAGACTCTGGAGCATCTGGAGGGGTAACGTCGGGCTAACGAGCATGAAAGTCAAACTGCGTGTAGTCGGGGCTGTCGTCATTATCATCATCAGCTGCCTGACCCTCTGAAGCTGCATCTATCTGAGAAGCGGTCTAGGTAGGCTGAGCTGACTCCTCTGTATCCCCCTGAGGCTCAGCTGGGGCCTCTGACGGTCCTGCCTCTGTGGTAGCGGGTCTAGAAGCCTGATGAGTTAACACACGAGGAGCAGGGGAAGAAGTCATTGTCAGGGCTGCAAGAGTGACTGCTGCAACAAGCTCTGTTGGCTGATCCTGAGAGTGGTGTGGTGAAGACACTGCCCCTGTGACTGCCTCTGACTACTCCTGTGGCTGAGCCGGTGCAGGTGACTCAACAGCCTCTGCTGCAACTATAGTAGCATCTGTCTGAACAGCAGCAATAGGAGGGGTCGTAACGGTCTGAGTAGAACACTCTGGGGCGACCTCCGACGAAGCAACAGAAGACAAGTAAGTGCCCGCCGCCGGAGGAGGATCCTCTGAGAGCTGAGTCTCTGGAGCTGCTACGATAGGTGAATCCTCTCCAGTGATCCCTCCATATGAAGCAGTGAGGTCACGAGTCGCATCTGCAAGCGTATCCCCCCGGGTAGGAGTGAATCCGGTCTGAAAGTCACCGGGGGAAGCTAGCCATGATGACACCTGGGTCATTGGCGTCTGGAAGGCTCGCGAGGCTGGTGCCTGAGTCTGAAGCCCGCTAGGCTGTAGAGCTAGAGTCGGCATCACCACTAGGGTGTCTGCTATGACTGCAAGGAGAACTACTGCTAGGAGCCTCTGGGCAACTAGAGTTGTGGAGTGAAAGTCTGCCCGGAGCTCAAACTGAGGATACTCTCAAGGATCTGAGTCTGCATCCTCTGAATCTTAGCCTGCTGCATCTGATATGAAATAAACTGGCGCTGGAACTCATCCTGACGAGCCTGAGCCTCAGCCTGAGCTACTAGCTATTGAGCAGTGAGTCTCCTGACCTCCTCTGCCTGCCTCCTCTGCTCCTCTGCCTGTCTGATCTGCTCCTGCTGCATGTTGGTCAGAAGAGTGAGGATCGTTGCCTCCGAGGTGCCAGATACTGGAGCTGAAGCTGCACTGGACCCACCGGCCTCGTGGTCGGGAGACCTAGGTGGGTACTCTAGAACTAGCCTGTAGTCCTCATCTGAACTGTCAGAGGGGAGATCATCATGATAAGCATCATCTGCAGCTGCATCAATCTCAACATCTAACTCTGCCATCTCAGCCTCTACAAGGCGCTGAACAGTAGCATCCTGCTGCTCCTCTAACGTAGGTCGGATACCGGAATGTCTGGTATGAGGACACTGACGCCTCAGACGACCTCTGCCACTGTGGCTCACAAGCTATGCCATGTTGTACTCTGGAAAGACTATGTTTGAGCAAGTAAGAGTGAGTAGCTGGCCTGGGAAACCTCCGCGAGACACTAGCAGAAAGAAAATCCAATGAGCGTACTGCAGCTGCCAGTGGCCTCTGAAACCGGAAGCTATGATGTCCTCCATCTCACTCACTATAAGATCCCACAGATCAAATTTCTCCATCCTGACAAGGTGAGCTAGAAGCCAGAGCTGAAGTCTGGTCAGTGTCTCGCGAGCTCTGACTCTAGGAAGAATAGTTCGTCGAAGTACCTCGTTCAGAGTACGGGCAATCAGCGTGAGATCACGAACGCGGTGACTGGAACCCTCTCTGAACGGCTCTCTGAAGCAAGGACGCACGAATTCCACTGACGATATTATCCCCTCATGAGGACGGCGAGGAGCCTCCTGATCCCCGTAGCATAGGCTGTGGATCCTGGTGTCTGACTCCTCTAGGTGGAAGATCTCTCTGGAGCGTGTGTCATAAATCCTCACATCCTTGCCCTTGAAGGCAAAATGGATGAACTTGTGATCCGGAGAGACCCAAAGTGAAGCATAGAACTATCTGACCTAGTCCTCCTGATAGTTCCCAACTCTGCCAATCATACCAGTGAGCCCCTAAAGATACTCTAGATGTTGGGCTATGCCTGGACCACCGACTTCTATGATAGACTGGAAAGGGCACACCCGGTGAGCGCGAAGCGGTGCACGGGCGTTGACATACCCTCTGTAGAAGTCCTCGTGCACTGTGGTGTATAAATCTAGACTGGCACGGGGGTCTCGTGCTGGTGGAAACCTGGTCTGAAAGTCTGCAAACCTCATCTACTGGATTTGCTTCGCTGATAGAGCTGTGACCTGATGGCTCACTAGATCTGGCAAACTTGACCGAGGTGGAGATCTGTCATTGTGTCTTCGTCCATTGGGCCTAGGAGGAGGCTCCGAGCCACGAGCGCGTGTCACACGGCGAGCCATAAGCTCCTAGACTGACGAATGCCCCGAAGGGTATGCCTGCTCAGTGTCCTCTGTCTCTGGAGTCTCTGGGGACTCAACCTCTGGCTCTACCTGAGAGGGGGACTCACGACACGCTCCACGGCGAGAAGATATCCTCAAACCAGCGCGACGTCCACCCTGCTCTGCGATCTCCACGGCCTCAGCTGCTGCAAGTGCTGCTACTGAATCTAGATCCATCAGCGGACGCTTCCTCTTCTTCACAACAAGATTCTTCTTGCCCTTATCCCGGTTGGTGGGTGGACGCAGTGGAGGTGGAGGGTCATCACCACTACCGGGAATGGGGCCTGCGTTCTTTGTGTGTGCCATTGATGGGCACGAGAAGAACCACTGACAATCTGCAACAACTAACTGCCAAGCAAACACTGTCACTGATCAACAAACCAATCAACTGTCAAGAGTGGCACGTCGGCCCTGGACTGTCCTCTCGAGGCTTTGCCTCGTTCCGTACTCGCGGGCCTTTACCTCGAGTTCACTGCCACTGTCACACTTCCACTGACCCTGCTCGATAGATAGATAGGATATATAACATTTAAGCACATAACTAGAGATAAGCAATGTCTAGAGAGAAGCATGAATTAGATGAGTAAAAGATCGATTCTGCCCACATCATACCTCTGCCTCAATGACACAAAAGAAATAGGAAAGGGCCTCGGTCAATCTCGAAACACAATCCACAGCCTAGATAAAGGATGGGGAAAAGGTTAGGGTTTAGGTGGAATGATGGTAGAGCACTGGGATCAACATCAAGGGTTTAGATAGTAAGCAAATTGAAGAGATCAAACAATCACCTTGGTGGATCGAAGAAGGATCCCAAAAAGGAGGGAAACATAGGGCTGGTCCCTCCTAAGGAACGACAACTACACCAGGGAGAACTTCCCTCTGCTCGGCTAAACCGCACGAGGGCATAGGGGGGCGCACGGCAGGAGAGCTTCGGGGGAGTCACTAGCGGCGAAGGGCGGTGTGAAGAGAAGCGGTGTGGTGCTAGAGAGTGGCTGGCGCAGTGAGGGCGAGCAAACGGCGACTGAGGATAAAGGAACAGCGCGGCACGACGTACGGACTGAGATTGGATCGACCGAGGAGAAAGAAGTGCGTTTTTGAAATGATATGCGCTCTGTTAGTTCGCGACGGATGCTCCGTCAGGGGTGACGGACGCTAGGTCACAGCATCCGACGCGCTAACAAAAAGGAATAGAGAGCTCCCCCTAGCTATAGACGCGTCTGACGCCAAGGCGACGAACGCTGGGGAGCATCTGTCGCTCGAACAGAGAGGACCATAGAGCTCCATGGAGCGCCAGACGCGTCTGACGCCCTTGCGACGGACGCTAGCAAGTATCCGACGCCCCTTTTCTGAGCGGCTTTACTCTGCGGACGATCGCGACAGACGCTGAGGCATTGAACGCCGAGCGTTTGTCGGCAGCGTCCAACGCCTTTTTAAATAGAATTTTTCAAATCTGTTTTTTGCGCCTTTCTCCCAACCAAGTCCCAATCCCAATAATATGCAAATAACACTTGATTGGACTTGATATGAGAACCATCTCTCAAACTCTCATTTTCAAATAGTTTTCCATAGGCTTTAACTTTAGTTTTTAGTCAAAATATTCGGATGGAAGCTCCAAGGAGACATCATAGGGCCACAAGAATGGTATAGAAACATCTTGAGCTTGGAATGCTCCCCCTAAGTGGACGAACCCAGCGGATGCTCAAACTTAACCGAAAAGAAACGACAAACAACGCATGCATATGCTATGCATTACAAGAATTTGAATCTAGGTTGCTTGCAAGTTTAAACCATGATTGGACTTCTTCACATGCTCAAGAACAGTTATTCCAACCATGTTAGCCAAGCCTATATGCATTACTAATTAACATGATTAAATTACACATGATGCAAGGTTGGTTCACACAAGATCATTTTTAGTGAAGTTTGAGTGATCAAGCACATTTAACTCGCTTCTCAACCTACAAAAGGTTGCTTCATTGAGTGGTTTAGTGAAGATATCCGCCAATTGATTTTCGCTATAAACTCCCACTAGTGATATGTCTTTCCTAGCCACATGATCTCTGAGAAAGTGATGGTGAATATCTATGTGCTTGGTGCGAGAGTGTTGAACCGGGTTGTTAGCAAGCTTTACGACACTTTCATTATCACACAAGAGTGGAACATCTTTTAAAAACACGTCGTAATCAAGAAGTGTTTGGGTCATGTATAAGATTTGTGCACAACTTGCTCCCATGGCTATGTATTGAGCCTCAGTGGTAGACAATGCCACACTATTTTGCTTCTTAGAGGACCAAGAAACAAGTGATCTTCCTAGCAAATGGAAACCGCCGGAGGTACTCTTCCTATCAACCTTACACCCGACATAATCCGAATCGGAATAGCCAACAAGTTGGAAGGGAGCTCCTTTGGGATACCAAAGGCCAATGCTAGGGGTGTGCCTTATGTACCTTAGGATTATTTTTACCGCACTTAAGTGCGACTCCTTAGGATTAGCTTGGAACCTTGCACACATACACACATTAAACATGATATCCGGCCTAGAAGCGGTGAGGTAAAGTAAACTACCGATCATCGAGCGATAAAGAGTTTGGTCGATCGGGTTACCTCCCTCTGTCGAGATGCTCATTAGTAGGCATTGAGGTCTTGATTGGCTTGCAATCCTCCATCTTGAATTTCTTAAGCACATCATGAGTGTACTTCTCTTGAGATATGAAGGTGCCCTCCCTCAATTGCTTCACTTGGAAGCCAAGGAAGAAGGTTAGCTCGCCAATCATTGACATCTCGAACTCCTTGGACATTGTTGACGCCGTTTTTTGTATGGGTCAATATTAAACCAAGTGTATTGATCGGTAAAGAGGTAAAAATTGTTCCTCATCGGCATCAAGGGGCTATCGGTTTCATTGCCGATGGAAGCAGGAAATTTTGCCGATGGTGGATGTGATGGAAGAAGCGTTAAGGAGGAAAGAAGATATGTTTTGTTGATCAAGGAGGTGTTTCCAATAGAGAAAGGAGAATTTTGCCGATTGAGAGTATTATCGATGGATACAGGTTGACATGGCTGAAATCAACGGGAAAGTTGCCGATGGCAATAGAAGGAAATTGCGGATTGAAGAAGTCTGCCGATCGAAAGTTTCATCGTGAGGGAAGCGGATAAGGAAACTAGTGGTTTTAATATTAGTATTATTATAGTTTGAGTCCGACTCTTGCGCGAGTCATTTATTTCCTTAAAAGTAGGAGTTTTGTTTAGGTATGAGTCGTGTCTGTGTACAACTCCTCCTACTGGAGTATAAATATGTACCTAGGGCTCGTATGAGAAGATATTCAATATAATCAAACAAATCTATTATTTTCGACTTACTTTTCAGCATCTACTTTTTTCGCATTAGTTATAGTTTATCTACGAGTTCTTACGATCTAGACGGGCTGCATCTACAAGATCTCCGTCTATCTCGCGAGTTCCGCTTTTTGAGCAATCTGAGCCTTGACGTCCGGACGTATCGCTGTCGTCTCGTTCATCGTTGTTCTAGTTATCGTCCTTGTTGATTAACTGGTCAAATCAACTAGCACACCTTTGGATATCGAGTTCGGATATAAGCCTGAGGTGTTCGCAGATCCGATGCTTTTTGTGTCAAGACCTCTTTTGGCACACCCGGTGGGACCCTAGATACATCTCTTGATCACGATCATGGGTGGTTCTACTAACGTTGATCCGAGGAACGTCATTGAAGTCTCCGAAGCAGATCTAAAGGATGATCAGAAACAAGCTATGGAGCAGGCTATGGAGGAATACAAGCAGCTATATCTGAAATCCTTCAGCCTAAACAGGAGCGGCGAGGCAGTCCAGAAGCATGATCCGCCGTTGCCTCGGCAGGTCACTTTCGATGCCAATCCTGGTAAGTTGCAAGATATGGTTAATTCTGCGTTAAGTCAGGCGCTCATTAGCCATTCCAATGTGTTGTCCAATACTGTATACAATGTTGTCATGCAATCTTTCAAAGAAGGACAACCACCTAGGTATGTTGGGCTAGCGTATCATCAACCTGGATCGGCATCTGTCACGACTCCATCGGCGGCTCCAGCGGCCTCTACCCAACCTGCGAAGCCGTCTGCCGGTGAATTTACTCCACCAAGATCAAGCCATGTGAGCGTTGTTCAGTTGAATACAGATTCAGTTGCATCGAGGATGTTAGGACCGGTGATTCAGAGTCAACCAGATCCTTCTAGCTGGTGGGGATACGGCATGCCCCCAAATCCATCTGCTGATGCTAATCTGATCCAAAGTAACAATGCGGCCGGGAAGGTCTCTGTGGAATCAGAGATATCGGCACAACCGATAAATCCAGTGGCACGTTATGCTACGTCTTCACCAAATATGCAGTTGCCACTAGAGAATCTCCAGATGGTGGTGCCTAAAGTGCCTTACGGGCAACCATCGGCAAGTTCTTTGCCGATGCAACAAGATTTGGCAATGGTAAACCACCCCATGACGATGCCAAATCCTTACGCTGGGGCACCAGTGCACCAAGGAGGCCAATTTGATTGTTCCAGGGTGCAGGAGCAGCAGGCGCAGGGTAACCATCAATTATCGACAAATTATATGCTGATAACTTATAATCCTGTATGGACCAGTCCAATTCAACAGCAGTCGGTTCAACCGGGATACCAGATAGCGGGAGTACAACAATACCATTACCCGACGAGCACATCAGAATGAAACATCGGTGTATCAACCGATGAATATCATGCCACAGTATACACCAGTGGATACCCAAGGTTATACATCGGTAAATCAACCGGTGCATAATATTCAGCGAGGTGGTGCTGCACCTACGCCGACCGGACCAATTTACTCGCCACAAAGGCAAGAAGGAATGTATCCGCTGGCCCAGCCAGTTAATATTCAGCCGATCCATCGGCAAGATCAGGATGCGTACTGGGTCGATAAAATAGCCGAAGTGATGAAAGAGCAGTTCGGCATCAAGCCTAAGGTCAATACGTACTCTTATCGAACGCTGTACCCTCAGGCCTACGACCTGATTCCTCTCCCAAATCGGTACAAGGTGCCAGATTTCACAAAATTTTCTGGCCAAGATGATACATCGACGATGGAGCACATCAACCGCTTCATTATCCAATGTGGAGAGGCAGCTAGCAGAGATGAGCTAAGGGTGAGATTGTTCTCGTTATCTTTGTCTAGATCGGCGTTTACGTGGTTTATCTCGTTTTCTCCAAATTCTGTGATTACTTGGGCCGATCTGGAGAAACAGTTTCACAAGTACTTCTCTGGCGTTCATGAGAAGAGGATTACTGATTTGGTCAAGCTGAAGCAGCACAATGATGAATCAGTAGAAAGCTTCGTCCAAAGGCTTCGGGACGTAAATAATAAATGTTATAGCTTAGTACTGGATGATCGACAATTGGCGAATTTGGCTTTCCAAGGATTACTGCCACACATCAAGGATAAATATGCATCTCAAGAATTCAAAAGCCTCAGCCATCTCGTGCAGAGAGTTGCTGATCAAGAAGTTAAAGCCTTTGAACCTAGAAAGACTTGGAACAATGTGTTTTTCATTGAACAAGAAGAAGATTCTGAATCAGGCGAAGGGACGGATATCGGCGTTGCTGAGTGGGTAAAAGATAAGAAGCTGATATCCTGTCCGTTTGGTCAGAAGGAGGCTGAAAGATTTACTTTCGATACTGCTAAAGCCGATAGGATATTTGATCTGTTGTTTCAAGAAGGGAGGATTAAGCTGGCGCCTAATCAAGTGATTCCATCGGCTGAAGAACTTAGAAGGATGAGGTACTATAAGTGACATGATGCGACTTCACACAGTACCAATGACTGCAAAGTCTTTAGACAACAGTTGCAGTCAGAAATCGAATCTGGGCGAATCAAGTTTGAAAATTCTAAAGCTCAGAGGCCGATGAATATGGACCAACATCCGTTTGCAAATAATATGGTGGAAACCAGCGGGAAGGTTAAAGTACTAACGTCGGAAGTAGCCAAGAAAAATTCATCGGTGGATCCCAAGCATCAAATAGTTGTCCAGGATGTAAGGGGAAAGAAGCTTGCCGATGAAAGAGAAGGTAAAAGAACTGCCGATGACAACATTAGCTCCAGGAGGCCTCAAAGACGTGCGTCACATGGCGTTGTTATCACGCATAGGAGGCCACAAAAGGAATATGAGCGTTCGCGAGAAGTGCAGTATCGGCAGCAGGAGGAAAAGAGACGCCAAGAGTGGTATCGCAATAAAGATCATTGGAAATGCCCCTTCTTCGTTCATTGTTGGGAAGAAGGCATCAAGCTGCCCACTGCCGATAATTGTCCTGAATGCAATGGGTACTATCCTACTGATCGGTCAGAGAAGAAGTTTCATTTTGAAGGTCAGGGATCAAGCTATGCTAGGCCGATCAGAGGGAAAGAATCAGTACATAATCGACTGGGGGCAAACTCAGTGTACATGATAGGCTTGACAAGCGCATCCGTCAAGAGGAGATCGAAGAGAGGGCTAATGCAAGGGTGCTTTATGAAGAGATATTCTCTAGAGATCCAAACATAAGGGGTAACACAAGGCGACACAGTGAGAAACAGTACCAACCTGTTTGGAAGACTAAGCTTCCTCAATGGTGTCCTAAAGGCTTGACGAAGACTCAAAGAAGGATGATCCAGCGTGAATGCCAGAATGATCTGCATTATGGTGAAAACCCTTCGAAAGGAGGATCTCCAGTTTGGGAGTGGAGGCCAAAACACCAGGAGAGGAGTCCATCGGCAGAAGTCAACATGGTTGTTTTGTTGCCGATGGAATTTATGGCACCTACTGATGCTGAGGAAGAAGCTGCTAATATGGCTCAGTTAGTGCTAGATCCAATGGCGGCTATCTTTGAGAAACCTGCCGATGATGAAAGACAACATCTAAGAGCCTTGTTTGTCAAGGGCAAAGTCGACGGGCAACCGATGTCAAAAATGCTAGTCGATGGTGGAGCATCGATTAATATAATGCCATATGTCATGTTCAAAAAGCTTGGGAAAGGTGACCAAGACTTAGTCAAGACGGACGTGAAGCTAAAAGATTTTGAAGGCAATGTGTCACCAGCTATGGGGGCCATATGTGTCGAATTGACTATCGGCAGTAAAACTTTGCCGACGGCATTTTTTGTGATCAGCGGCAAAGGGACCTACAATTTTCTTCTAAGAAGGGATTAGATTCACGCTAACTGCTGCATCCCTTCTACGATGCACCAAAGCCTTGTGCAATGGGTTGGAGACAGAATTGAAGTCGTCCGGAGTGAAGTCCCATCAATTGTTGTATCGGCGGAATCGGAGACCTATGAGTAGACCAAGTGCATATCTGGTGAAGATTGGGATACATAATTCCTCAAGGTGGACGATTACCAGATTGCACCGATCCAAGCAGTCGGTTCTGAAGAAGAGATTTAATGGATCAGTTCGCCGGTGATGGGAAACTTGGATAGGGGTTCACGTCAGCCGATGATTTGCTAGAAATAGACATCGGTGATGGTAGCAAGCCTAGATCAACTTTTATTAGTGCTAAGTTAGATTCCCAATGTAAGCAACAATTGACTGATTTGTTAAAAGAATATAAAGATTGTTTTTCTTGGGATTATACAGAGATGTCTGGTCTGGACCGATCGATAGTTGAACATTGGTTTCCTATTAAGTCGGGTTTTCAACCACATCGGCAACCAACGCGCCGGTGTAACTCCACTGTACTACCTAATATTAAAGTTGAAATTACAAAGTTAATCGAAGCTGGATTTATTCGGCAATGCCGATATGCCGAATGGATTTCTAATGTCGTTCCTGTGTATAAGAAGAATGGAAAACTTCGTGTTTGTATTGATTTCAGGAATTTCAATAAAGCTACGCCAATGGATGGCTATCCAATGCCTATTGCCGATCTACTAGTTGATGCTTCTGCTGGGCATAAGATTATTAGTTTTATGGATGGTAATGCTGGATATAATCAATATTCATGGCTGAAGAAGATATATCCAAAACTACTTTTAGGTGTCCAGGTCACGTCGGTTTGTTTGAGTGGATCGTAATGACTTTTGGATTGAAGAACGCCGGTGCTACTTATCAAAGAGCGATGAATTTTATTTTTCATAAGTACATCGGTACGTTGGTCGAGATCTATATCGACGATGTGGTGGTTAAGTCCGGAGATTTTGAAGAGCATCTTGCCGATCTGCGAAAGATTCTAGAGTGCATAAGGGAGCATGGGATAAAGATGAATCCAAATAAGTGCGCGTTTGGCGTATCGGCAGGTCAATTCTTAGGGTTCATGGAGCATCAAAGGGGCATAGAGATCGGCAGAAAATCTATTGATGCAATTAACAAAGTGGTTGCTCCCACGAACAAGACTGAGTTGCAATCTTTGATTGGCAAGATTAATTTTATTAGAAGATTTATATCTAATATGTCTGGGAAGATTAAGTCTTTTAGCCCATTGCTGAAACTGAAGGCCGGTCAGGAATTTGTGTGGGGAGAAAAGCAGCAATCGGTTTTGGAAGAAATTAAGAGGTATCTGGTGGATCCTCCGGTTTTGATTCCACCTCGACATGGGAAACCCTTCAGATTGTATTTGTCTGCCGATGACGGTGTTATCGGGTCAGCCTTGATTCAAGAATTTGAAGGAAAAGAATGTGTGATTTATTATTTGAGTAGAAGGCTGGTAAATGCTGAAACCATATATTCGGCCGTTGAGAAATTATGTTTATGTCTATACTTCTCTTGTACCAAGTTAAGGCATTATTTGTTATCGGCCGAGTGTACTGTCATATGCAAGGATGATGTGGTCAAGTATATGCTATCAATGCCGATATTGAACGGAAGAATCGGCAAGTGGATTTTGGCGCTGTCAGAGTTTGATCTAAGGTATGAATAAACTAAGGCAGTTAAAGGGTAGGTGATGGCTGATTTCGTTACTCAGCATTGTGGTACGGTAAATTCCGTAGAGATTGCTCCCTGGACTTGCTCTTTAACGGTTCCACGTGTAAGGAGGGGGCAGGTATCGGCGTTATCTTAGTCTCACCCGGGGGAAAAGGTATGAGATCTCATTGTCGATTGTTGCTACTTCGACGAATAATCAGGCTGAGTACCAGGCTTTACTGAAGGGATTGGAGTTGCTCAGGGAAGTGCGTGCCGATGCCGTAGATATTTTTGGTGATTCTATGTTAATAATCAATCAATTGATTGGGACGTATGAATGCCGGAGGGATATTTTAATTGCATATCATGGGAAGTGTTTGCAGTTATTAAAGGAATTTAAAGAGTATCGTCTTGAGCATATTCCCAGGTTGCATAATGAAGAGGCCAATCGGTTGGCGCAGCATGCTTCGGGGTATCAGCCGATTCAAGAAGTAATGACATCGGTAATGGTTGCCGATGACTGGATAAAAGAGATTGCCGATTACTTAAGAGATCCGTCTAGGAAAGTTGAGAGACGGTTGAGGTTTCAGGCTACTAAGTATGTGCTCCTTGATGATGAATTGTATTATCGTACACTTGATGGGGTTTTGCTCAGATGCCTTAATAGAGAGGAATCGAAGAGGTTGATGGGTGATATTCATGAAGGGGTGTGTGGAGCACATCAATCGGCATTCAAAATGAAGTGGATGATCAGGCGGAATGAATATTATTGGTCGACGATTCTTGAAGATTGTTTTGAGTATTTCAAAGGATGTCAAGATTGTCAGAAATTTGGTAATGTTCAGAGAGCACCTACGTCGGCAATGAACCCTATAATCAAGCCTTGGCCGTTTAGAAGATGGGCCATCGATCTCATTGGTCAAATTTATCCACCGTCAAGTAAAGGACATAAATTCATACTTGTTGCTAGTGATTATTTCACGAAGTGGGTTGAAGCTATCCCGTTGAAGAAGGTGACATCGACAAACATGATAGATTTTGTGAAAGAACATATTGTTTATCGATTTGGTATTCCCCAAACTATTACAACCGATCAAGGAACTATGTTCACATCGGGAGAGTTTGATGAATTTGCTGCCAGTATGGGGTTTAAGATTTTGAATTCTTCTCCTTATTATGCTCAAGCTAATGGTCAAGCCGAGGCAACCAATAAGGGAGTAATTAAACTTATCTAGCGCAAAATTGAAGAAAACCCTAGAAGGTGGCATATAGTATTAAGTGAAGCGTTGTGGTCGTATCGGATGGCATGTCATGGTGCCATTAAGGTTTCGTCGTACCAATTAGTTTATGGACACGATGTTGTCCTGCCTTGGGAAATTAAAACTGGTTCTAGGCGATTGTTCTCCCAAGATCAGCTGACAGCCGATGAATATGATATCCTTATGAAGGATGAGTTAGAAGACTTGGCGGGTCATCGGCTAAGAGCTCTAATCAATATCGAGGAGAACAAGAAAAGGGTTGCCAGATGGTATAATAAGAATGTAAAGGTGAAAGAGTTTGTTGATGGTGATCTGATATGGAAATTGATTTTACCGATTAGGACTAAGAGTTCAAAGTTTGGAAAATGGTCTCCTAATTGGGAGGGTCCTTTTCGCATAAAGCAATCCACTCCTGGCAATGCTTATATTTTGGAAACCCTCGAAGGGGTTGCGTTTCCTAGAGTAATCAATGGTAAATATTTAAAAAAAATTATCTCAGTATCTGGGTAGATGCGTAAAGCAATACAAGTATAAATGCCGATGGAAGAAAGGTCATGCAGAACATCGGCGGAAAGCGTATTGATGTGATATTACAAGCAAAATCAGTTGCCAAGGTCACGATTGTCGACACGGAAAATTACAACAGAGATTGAATTGATGAGATCGCACGCAGGCGAATTTGGTCCGCTTCCTCTATCTCTCTAGCGTCGTTATCGACAGTTCCCTCAATTGGCTTGATCTTTCTCTTCAACAGGATGGCCTGCCGAGCGTCGGCATCTCTTTCTTGTTGCAAGGCTTTGACCGCATCGGGGAGTTGAGTCTTCTTTTGGTTAGCCACATTTAATGCTTCATCGACTTTCTTCAGTTCTGCCAGCAGTTCTTCTTTTTGTGCCGATAGATGAATGATCTCTTGTTCGAGCTCTATGCTGGAAGCTTCTAGGCGGCTGATGTCTTTGTGCTTTTCATCGGCAGTTTGCTTGAATTGAAGCATCTCCTCTTCAAGTTTTGATTGAGCAGCTCTATCGGCAATGCGGCGCGAGGCTCGTTGATATTGGAGTTGACGACTCTCAAGGAACGCTGCTTGGAAGAGTATTTCTTCGATATCGGCAGGTAGCTGGCCTTGAATTTCCTTGAAGGCTATCCTTACTGCGTTTGAGTCCTGGACTAGTTCATATGTACTTTGCTGCAGTAAGGATGATAGTGCTTCAAGTTTGGATTTTACTCCTGCCGATATAGCATATGATGGTAGAGCTGAGCTTTCTTCCTCATCATCATCTGGCATGTTGATGATGAAAGAGAATAGGCTGTTGGGAGAGTCTTGGGCCTGAAGAAATGGAGAATTAAAATTTGTCAGTTAGAAGCTTGTGTCTGGCGGGTTTATGATAAATGTTTTCCGTTTACCTGTTTTAGAGCGATTTCTCGCCTTTGGCTTGACAGAGTAGCTGATGCAATCATATCGGCAATAGTTGCTGATAGACTTGCCTCGGTATGAGGGACGACTGGTGCTGGAGCTGATGTCGAGGCCAATGCCGCTTCCGTTGTTGTAGCTAACCCCTGTGGCAACGGTACCGTTTCTTGGTCGGGGGTTTCATCCGGTAATGATACTGGTGCCGATGCCGGTTCTGTGTCCAGTGGTGCGACCATCTCTTGTGGCGATGGTGCTGTCTCTTGGTCAGGAATCTCAGCCTGTGGCTGCTCAAGGATAGGTGTCGTGCTGGTTCCGGTGTTGGCGTTTCAGCCGGAACTTGAGTGGATGCAGCGAGAGCTGATGGCTTCTTACGTTTCGGTTTGGGAGCGGCACTTGAAGAGCCTTGGCGCTTCAACCCTTGCGCTTTGGGGGCATCGGAAGGTTGGCTAGCTTGTACATTTGGAATGGTTGCCGATGAACTTGTTGACTACAGAAGAAGATAGTTGGTAAATTAAAAATAAAATGAACATTACCAATGAAAATTTGCAATCGGTATAAGTGAGTAAAGATATTACCACGAAAGCTTGCGCCAAGGCGGTGGCAGCAGCAGTAGCATCATCGGTTGGCAATGGCCTGGACTTGATGGTGATCTTAGGAACTGCCCTGCGATGCATGAGAGCAGACAATGAAGGGGCCTTGCTACCGATTATTGATATGGGGTTCATCGGTCGCAGGTTGAAGTATTTGCCGCTCTTGCTTTTATTGGGGATCAGATCATTAACCTGTTGATAGAGGGTTAGTTATCAGTACATTTGAAGGTTAACAAAGTAGTGGTATCGAAAATAAACTTACCGTGTCGTCGGGGATGACATGATCAACATCAATCAAATGCCGATAGTAGTGTGATGGTGGAGCAAACAGTTGGTCCTTCCATTCTTGTCACCAAGACTTGTATGATTCGGTAATAAAAGATGTCGGCACCCAAGAAGACAAGTCAATGTTGGCTACATCGGCCTGAGGAGAAAGGGTGATAATTTTATTCCAATCCATCACATCAAAAATGACCTCTCTTGGCTTTATCACATTAACATAGTTGAGTTTGATCGGCAGTTGACCAAATGCTAGCTGTCTTGCCGCTGCCGATGGATAGTAGAACTCATATGACAGATGAGAGTTCTTCCCGGTCCCAACGATGTTCACCGGAATAGCCCGGGGAACGAGGGTAGCCTTCATGATAACCTCTTTGTGAGGTATATTTCCATCGGTGAGGTTGAAGGAGAGTGGGAATCGGTTGTCTTCATCGACATAAGGCCACCAGACTTGTTCTGCGGCAGGGATTCCACACTAGAGCCTCTAAAAGAACATGTCGTATTGATCGACATTGGCATCGGTTCCTGATAGCACTATCATGGCTTCCCCTAAGTTGAGTAGGGAGCGGGTTGCCGATTCATCATCATCGAAGACATAGTCTTCATATATGTCTCTTGGGAATTGTTGGCTGAACAGGTCAAATTGAAGACATTTGTGCATATGGGCGTTCAGCCACAAGTTGATGAACCACCAAGGACCTCCAAGATTACCGATGGGCTCGCCTAGTAGTAACTTTTCTAATACTTGGTGCAGGAGACGATAAACTGAGCCGAGGAGGTAATGGCCAAGAGGAAATCCTCCGTCGGTCAGAAGCTCTGCTACTAGAAGATACATGTTGGTGGGTCTGACTGTTCTGCCACAAAAGACGAACTTTTCCAACCACATGTTGAGGAAGGTGGCATGCTCCCTTTGGCCTACCGATCCGGTCTTCTGATACTCTTGGATGTATACAGTCCAACCGCCGATGTTACGGGTGCTTACCCGACACTCAGACTTCCTACGGAAGAGAGTGGCAGGATCGGCAGAGGAGACGTCGAGGCCGGTAAGCATGTGTACATCAGCAAGTGTGGGGGTGGCTGATCCATGTCTGAATAGGAATGCGTTCATTGTATCTGACCAGAAGTAAGAGGCAATGATCATCATGTTATCATTCTTGGCCATATCGGCAATGGACAATCTGATGCATTGGTCGACGTTGCGTTCTGACCAATATAGTTGTTGTGATCTAGCTATCCTGAGGTACCAGTTCTTCCACCCTTTATTGGGTTTGGGCCAAGAGCGGAAGGTATCAGTCCAAAACCCTAAATCAAAGTGCTCAGATCTGAAAGGGATATGGTTGGCCTCTGCATTGATCAGATTGGTTGGATCGGTATTCCCCATTGGGCCTAAGCAGCAAAGGTGTTCTTGATCGGTAGGGATCACTATTTTGTTACGCATCTCCTAGATCCAGAAAACAAAAAGAAAGAGGGAGAAGTAATTGAGGAGCAATGCAAGAAGATGAAATTGCAGTATATACGATAGGGAAAGAGGAAAGATTATCGTGGGAGCGGTGAAGTTGATCGCCATTGAAGCAGAGTTCTTACGGAGATCTCGCTTCCTCTGTAAGAAGGAGAACCGCTGCTGGAAAAGTGCTCTTTGGATGATGTTGAGATAAAGGTGAAAATGTGAGCTCAAGGTAAAAGAGAAGGCAGACGATGGTCTTTATAGGCTTAGGTTAAAGGGTATTTTCGAGTTTTCTTTTTACTGAGCAGAGATAAGGAAGGATATCGCATGAATTTGCGCGATGATTGAAGAGTTTGTGTTACAGTTGCGGGAGTTGTTGGTAACTTGCAGTTTTTACACGTGGTAATCAAGATGATGGCATAAGCGTTTTGGAGGGAAAGAGCAAATTTCGGCGCATAAGATATTGTATGCTCCGAAATTAGGGGGCATGTGTTGACGCCATTTTTTGTATGGGTCAATATTAAACCAAGTGTATTGATCGGTAAAGAGGTAAAAATTGTTCCTCATCAGCATCAAGGGGCTATCGGTTTCATTGCTGATGGAAGCAGGAAAATCTGCCGATGGTGGATGTGATGGAAGAAGCGTTAAGGAGGAAAGAAGATATGCTTTGTTGATCAAGGAGGTGTTGCCAATAGACAAAAGGAGAATTTTGCCGATTGAGAGTATTATCGATGGATACAGGTTGACATGGCTGAAATCAGCGGGAAAGTTGCCGATGGCAATAGAAGGAAATTGCAGATTGAAGAAGTCTGCCGATGGAAATTTTCATCGTGAGGGAAGCGGATAAGGAACTAGTGGTTTTAATATTAGTATTATTATTATAGTTTGAGTCCGACTCTTGCGCGAGTCATTTATTTCCTTAAAAGTAGGAGTTTTGTTTAGGTATGAGTCGTGTCTGTGTACAACTCCTCCTACTAGAGTATAAATATGTACCTAGGGCTCGTATGAGAAGGTATTCAATACAATCAAACAAATCTATTATTTTCGTCTTACTTTTTAGCATCTACTTTTTTCGCATTAGTTATAGTTTATCTACGAGTTCTTATGATCTCGACGGGCTGCATCTACAAGATCTCCGTCTACCTCGCGAGTTCCGCTTTTTCAGCAATCTGAGCCTTGACGTCCGGACGTATCGCTGTCGTCTCGTTCATCGTTGTTCTAGTTATCGTCCTTGTTGATTAACTGGTCAAATCAACTGGCACACCTTTGGATATCGAGTTCGGGTATAAGCCTGAGGTGTTCGCAGATCCGACGCTTTTTGTGTCAACAGGCATCAATGCACCAAATTTTTTGTTGTGATCTTGGTTTGTGGACCCAAATATAATGTCATCAACATATACTTAACAAACAAAGATATCTCCATCAAGCACCTTGGTGAATAGTGTGGTATCCACTTTCCCAATCTTGAAGCCCTTCTTGAGTAGGAAGTCTCTTAGCCTCTCATACCAAGCTCTTGGAGCTTGCTTCAATCCATATAGAGTCTTGGACAGCCTATACACATGATTAGGATAATTTGGGTCTTCAAACCCGGGAGGTTGTGAGACAAAAACAAGTTCATTAATGAAACCATTTAAGAAGGCACTCTTCACATCCATTTGAAATAGTTTCATTTTGTGATGTAAAGTATATGCCAAAAGGATACGAATAACTTCTAGTCTAGCAACCGGTGCAAAGGTCTCCCCAAAATCCAAGCCTTCAACTTGGGAGAACTCCTTTGCCACCAATCTTGCCTTGTTCCTCACAACCACGCCGTGATCATCTTGCTTGTTCCGAAACACCCACTTGGTGCCAATGATTCTTGCTCCTTTGGGATTTTCTACTAGTGTCCACACTTCGTTCTGGGTGTAGTTGTTCAACTCTTCATGCATGGCGTTAACCCAATCCGGATCCGTAAGTGCATCCTCCACACTAGAAGGCTCAACAAAGGAAAAAAAGAGTGATGCTCAACATAAGAAGCAAGTCTAGATCGAGTTGTTACCCCCCTTGATGGACTCCCTATGATGAGTTCTTGTGGATGAGCTTGAAGTATAGGTGTGGATCTTCTTGTAATCTCTTTGAGAGGGGGATGTGGTGCTTCAACATTTTGAGTTTCCGCCTTAGCTTGATCTTGAGGGATGAAGGTATCTTCATGTGCTTCCCTCACTTGTTCTTCATCAACTTGAGGCGTGCGGGGTGGAGAAGACTCTTGATTTTCACCATCTTCTCCTTCTTCCACCTCTTGTGGGTTGATAACACCAACGGGCATGTTCTTCATAGCCTCCCTCAAGGGTTCATCACCTACATCATCAAGATTCTCAAGCGCTCATTGGGAGCCATTAGTTTCATCAAACTCCAAGTCATATGTTTCTTCAACTAAGCCAGTGGCTTTATTAAATACACGATATGCCTTGGATTTAAGCGAATAACCAACAAGGAAACCAATGTCACAACGCCTTTGAAACTTCCCCAAGTGTTGGCACTTCTTGTAGATGTAGACTTTGCATCCAAACACCCGGAAGAATGATATATCCAGTTTCTTCCCATTCACAAGCTCATAGGGGGTCTTCTAGAGAAGCCTTTGGACAAATAGCCGATTGGCCACATAGCATGCGGTGTTGATTGCTTCGGCCCAAAACTTCTCGGGGTGTTGTACTCATCAAGAATTGATCTTGCAAGTGTGATTAGTGTCCGGTTTTTCCTCTCTACTATACCATTTTGTTGTGGGGTATAGGTGGCGAACACCTCATGCTTGATCCCAACTTCATCACAATAGTCTTCAATCTCGGTGTTCACAAACTCGGTGCCATTGTCACTTCTTATCTTCTTGATCTTCACATCAAACTCGTTTTGAGCTCTAGTTGCAAATTTCTTGAAGATCCCTTGTGTCTCTCCCTTGTCTTGAAGAAAGAACACCCAAGTGTACCTAGAGTAGTCATCAACTACCACCAAGCAAAATAGATTGCCTCCAAGGCTAGCATAGGTGGTAGGTCCAAAAATATCCATGTGGAGTAGCTCTAGGACTCTTGAGGTTGACATGAAAGCTTTGGTGGGATGGGTGTTGGCCACTTGCTTGCCGGCTTGACATGCACTACACAATTTGTTCTTCTCAAATACCACATCCTTCACACCTCTAACCATCTCCTTTTTGACAAGTTTCTTCAAGGTTGACATTCCCACATGTGCTAATCTTCTATGCCATAGCCAACCCAAAGAACTCTTGGAGAATAGACATGTTTACAAGCTAGCTTCATTTGAGGTGAAATCCACTAAGTAGAGGTTGTTATGCCAAAGCCCTTTGAATATCAAAGACTCGTCATCTATCTTAGACACAACCACCTCACTTGGAGTGAAGAGACATTGGAAACCAAGATCATGTAGTTGACCAACCGATGGCAAGTTGAAGCTTAGGGATTGCACTAGCAAGACATTGGATATTTATTGATCATTGGAGATTGCCACTTTGCCAAGTCCTTGTACTTTGCCTTTTGAATTGTCCCCAAAGGTAATCTTGTCTTGCCCTTCACAATCTTTATCTAGTGTGGTGAACATCCGGGGGTCACTGGTCATATGTTGAGTTCAACCACTATCAATCACCCAATGACTTCCACCGGTATTGTAGTTCACCTACACACAAGCAACTTGGAGTTAAGCTTGTTGTTTGGGAACCCACACTTGGCGAGGCCCATAGCCTTGTCAACCAACTCCTTAGCAACCCAAAGCACTCAAGGCTTGTTCTTCATTTGGGGTCCAAGAAACACCACGAGTGGTCTACCCTTGGAATCCTTCTTGATGACGAAGTGTGCATCATGAGCAAATGGCCTTGTGTGCTTGGGCAAGGTCTTGGGAGGTGGAGTCTTGCAATCATAAGCAAAGTGCCCAACTTGACCAAACTCAAAGCATCTTCTTGGCTTGGGCTTTGGCTTGTCATAGTTGTTGCTCATGGCCTTGTTCTTGTAGTAATTATTTGCTTCAATCTTGACCTTGGCCTTCATGAGTTGGTTCTCCTTGAACCCAATACCGGTCTTGTTGGTCTTCATCACGGTGTTCATAAAGAGCTCACTTTGGAGGTTGTGGCCCTTGGTGAACTTCTCAAACCCACTTGCTAGCTTGATCTTCTCATTCTTGAGCTTTGCATTTTCTTCTCTAAGTGTGTTGATCAAGGTGGTAGCATCATTGTCATCTTCCTTGGCCGACTTGATAGTGAAGGGCTTGTTTGCCTTGAGGTGGATTAGCTCTTCCTTGAGCTTTGAGTTCTCTTCCCTCATCTTCACATAGTCATCATACTTATCGACTTCAACTATCTTCTTGCCCTTGAACTTAGCTTTTTCCTCACTAGCAACTTCATCAAGCAAGTCCTCACAAGAAGTAGCTATATCACACTTAACAACCGGGTTAATAGCAACATGTGTAGCAAGATCATTTGTAAGAAATTCATTTTCTACCACAAGTGTGCCATGTTCATTTCTCACTTGGTTGTAGTCATCTTTTAGCAAGTTATACCTTGAGTGGAGCTCTTGACCTCTCAAGCTTATCATGTTTCTCATTAGCTTGCTTGAGTGAGGCTTTGAGCTCCCTAGTGCTAGATGTGAGAGAATTGTTCTCAAGCTTCAAATCATCATTAGCACTAGACAAGGCATCAAGCTTAGCATGCAAGTTATCTTTGATTTCTTGGAGTTTGTCATTTTTACCTTTGTACCTCCTTATGATGCTAGAGTACTTGTTGCAAATTTTAATTAGCTCATCATAGGATGGTGTGTCATCATCATCACTATCACTACCACTAGAGTCACCACTATCATCATCATCCTCTTATTGTACCTTCTTGTCACCTTTAGCCATGAGGCATAGGTGTGTAAAGGATGAGCCCGGTGATGAAGGAGGAGGTGGCGGTGGAGTAGAAGAACCAATCACCAATGCGGCCACCTTCTCATCTTCACTATCACCATCGGAGGAATCACTAGAGTCCTGAATGTCGGTGAGCCAATCACCCACAATGTAAGCCTTGCCATCCTTCTTCTTCTTCTTCTTGTGGAAGTCGAAGTTCTTCTTCTTCTTGTAAGGCTTGTCTTGCTTCTTGTCATCATCACTTGAATCATCTTGTGCACCCTTCTTATTGTAGTTCTTGAACTTCTTGTTCTTGAACTTGTCTTTCTTCTCTTCGGTGCAAGCATGATCTAGATGACCAAGAATGCCACAATTATAACACTTCATTTGAGAGAAGGGCTTCCTTGAATAGCTTGTGAAGAATTTCTTCTTCTTTGAGTCAAACTTGACTCCATTCTTGTTTAGCCTCTTCAACATTTTGGTGGTCTTCTTCACCATGAGGGTGATGTTGTCATCATCTAAATCATCACTTGCGCTCTCATACACAAATTGCATCTTGCACTTCTCCGAAGAGGATGCCTTGAGAGCCAAGTCCTTCTCCTTCTTCTCTTTTTCTTTCTTCTTAGAGGAGGATGAAGAGCCGCCATCACCAATCTTCATGTACATCTCATGAGCATTTATCTTGCCCAATACTTGTGTTGGTGTAGCGGCAGAGAGATCCCCTTGGTGAAGAACGGTGATGATGTGTCCATACTTGTCAATTGGCAAGACACAAAGTATCTTGCGCACCACATTGGCCGGCGCCATTTGGTTGAGCCCAAGTCCATTCAATTCTTCTACAAGAATGTTAAGACGTGAATACATCTCATTTGCATTTTCATTAGCAAGCATAGTAAAAGAATTGAGCTTTGTCATGACCAAGTGATAGTGTTCCTCACGTTCACTCTTTGTGCCTTTGTGAAGAGCACAAATAGTGGTCCACAACTCAAATGTGTCTTTGGCATTACGCACTCGGTTGAAGACATCCTTGCAAATGCCATGAAAGAGTATGTTCTTTGCCTTGGCATTGTGCTTCTCAAAATAAGGGTCCTCCGCAAAGTAGGAACCCCCTTTGTGGCGGCCTTAAGCACGCCAACGTCCACGGCCTCTAGATAGGCCTCCAAACGAACTTTCCAATAAATAAAGTCGTCTCCATCGAACATGGGAGGTGGTTCATCCTCATGGGACATCTTGCTCTAAGCGGTAAAGCCTAATTTAGAGCAAACATTGCTCTGATACCAATTGAAAGGATGAAGATGCCCAAGAGGGGGGGTGAATTGGGCTTATTTCAAATTTCTAAAGCAATATGAAATCCTAGCAATGCCAATCACCCCCTAGTGCCTACCGATTGTGTGTCCTAGCTAGAAAGTGGTAGCAATTCAACGAAAGTAAGGACGATGCGGAAAGTAATGCGGTATGAAAGAGCTAGGAATAGAAAGTTTGACACCACGACGTTTTGCTGAGGTATCGAGGAGTCGACACTCCCCCTAGTCCTCGTTGGAGCACCAGCGCAAGAGTATTGCTCCCCCTCTACCCGTGCATGGGTAGAGTGCTCTCTACGGGCTGGTCTTCTCCACTCTGGCTCGGTGAACCGCCCACAACCGATCACAAGTCGATGGAGAAGGGCCGCCGACAATCCTTCGGCGATCACCTTCTTCCCAAGCACCACCGGACCGTCTAGGTGATGTCGATCACCAAGAGTAACAAGCTTTGATCTTCACTTGACTCACTCAAGCTTCACAACTAGAGTGGATGCACACTTGGTCTCTTGGATGAACTAGAGAAGAGGATGGATGGATTCGCGAATCACTCTCTCTCTAGGGCTCTTGCTCTCTTCCCAACCTTCTCAAGCAACTCAGCAACTGAAATGAGCAAAGGCAAGGTGGGATAGAGAGGGAAGGGCTATAAATAGCCGTCACGCAAAACTGCCTCGGGCTAAGAAAACTGCCTGTTTTAAGTTGGCGACGGACGCTCCGTCGCTTGCCCCAACGACTAGTTACTGTGTATGTCAGCAGGGGACAGACGCTCCATCGCTTGGCGAAGGACGCTGCGCCTCAGCGTCTGGCGCCAACTAGCTGCTCTCGGGTTTCTGGGAAAATATTCTCAGACGCTCTGCAGCGTCCGACGCCCATGCGACAGATGCGTCCGTTGCAAAATGGATGTCTCTAGAGCTCTCTGTTAGCGCGCCGGACGCTAGGGTAGCATCCGACGCCAGCATCTGGCACGTCGGACAGCGTCTGACGCCTCTGCACTCAGCGTCCGACGCCTAGATATCACTCCTCTCAACTTTAGTTTTTGTCACGATGAATATGAAAATTGTTCTAGGCTATCTTACGGTCACCATAAGTTTTCTTAGAGCTAAGGAAGTCAAGTGTGCACCACACCTAAGTCATGAAGCTCTGCTAAGTCAAGCTACTAATCTCAACCCCTCTTTATAGTACAGCCAAAGATCAAATAAAGACTTATATATCCTAAGTGCCCTTCATCTCCTTATGACACTTAGCCTATCACTCTAGGGTCTTCATCATGACTCTTTGAAATCCGAAACAATATCCATCTTGGGGGCTATGTGATAACCATTGATGCTCATTCATGTTGATCACTATGGCTAAGCTACGCATAGCCTCTGCAAAACACACATAAGCCATAATAATCGCTAATTGACGTTAATCACCGAAACCAATAGGGCCATGATTTTTCATCGGTACGACGAGCCGGGTCGGCTCCAGGGAACCTAGGGGCTCCGGCTCAGCGAGTCGGGCCTAGTTCTAACAATTGATATCAGATCCGGTCTTAGGACCCACAACAAATATCGGTGGGTCACACACTTGGCAGGGGCACCCCGTCTGGACAACGTCTTGGCCACACGGTCGTGTGAGTCGAAGAGTTGGGACCGATGTGTGATTACGGGGGAGATTGTTGGGGTTAGTCCCACATCAAGAATTGATGGTGGGGGAGCACAACATATAAGGCAGGGCAGTCCTCACATATTAGGCTAGTCTTTTGAGTTGAGTTAGGCCCAATTAGGCTAGTCTTTTGGGTTGAGTTAGGCCCAAGGCTTTTATATGTTGTGACTCTGGTGGACCTGGGTCGGAGTTGTGCCGGTCGTCGGTACGACGAGCCGGGTCGGCTCCAGAGAACCTAGGGGCGTCGGCTCAGCGAGCCAGGCCTGGTTCTAACACTCCCAACTGCTGGAGGTACATATGCCGGAGGAACTAGGTGACACTGTCGTCGTCGGAGACGGCCCCCTGCTGGTCAGAACCCACGCATCGCTGCCCAATGGTCTTGACGCACCTGAGGTGGTGGCCAAGAGCGCCATGACGAGAAGGATTATCACCAACACCGAGGCAATCACTCTCGCTTTCGCCATGTTTTGTTTTGTGCTACTGCTGCTAATAATTAGTCAACAACAACAAATCCTCTCAATCGATGTCCTTCAAGAGAGTTCAAAGCAGTAGCTATGCTTCGATCTCGTAGTGATCTCTGAAAAACGATGCTATGAGAGTTGCATGGGCCATCCATGGGTATATATATGGCAGGGGTCGTCATGCGGAGAGTTGTTTCTCGAACCTATGTTTTTTTTGAACGAACTGGAGGGGTTTGCACCCCTACAGGAATATATTGATAAAATAAAGGGAAACCAGACACCAGATAAAAGCAGAAAACTAAGGACAAAGGGCAAAGGTCAAGGAAGAAGAATGCCTAAGAGACAAAGAAGGAGATCAAGAAGAGCAGAAACAGGATTGCTAACAGCCTAGCTAAACTAGATTTGCTATCCATTGATCAATAGCTGGGGAGTATCTCTTCTTTGCCCTTAGCAGTAATAACTGCATTTCGGCTTTGAAATTTTGCATTGCATGCTGCAAGGTTGGATTGACTTGCCTGAAGATTAAATCATTCCTAGCTTTCTAGATTGTCCAGGGCATAACCACAATGATTTCCATAAAGAATGGCATTCTGACTTGCGCTTTGAAGTTCTGAAGATTCAGTAACGGGCCTACATTATGGTCCACCTGGATGCTGATCCTACCCCAACATTGGGTGGCAAAGGGACAATGCAGAAAAAGATGAGACAAACATTCCTCCACTACCATATTACTAAGCACACAATTGAAGTTTTGAAGATCCATGTGTTTCCTTCTTAGCAGTTCTCTTGTGCTAATTCTGTCCTTGAGGAATAGCCAAAAAAAGACTTTGTGCTTGCTCTGGCAGGAGGAAGTCCGCAACCACCTAAAGGCAGGATGGACTGATTGATGGCCTTTCATCTGGTTATATGCCTTCTTGACCTTGAACTTGTCTGAACCCCAGATGTATCGCCATTTATCCTTGTGTCCATGTGTCTGAACTTCATTGAGTAGGATCTGAAGCCACAACATCTGTGAATGAGCCTGCTCAGAGAGAGGGAGATGGAAAAGACTATGAAGAGGGGTTTGGACACAACCTTGCTCTAAGACAATGTTCTTGTTTCTGGAAAAAGAAAATAATTCAGGGAATTTTTGGTTCAGAATCTCACTGCCCCACAGATCACTCCAAAGGAAGCAGGAAGTTCCATTCCCAACCTCCACCCTTGCCATTCCTTTGTATTTATCTAGCAATTTTAACACATCCTTCCACCAAAATGATCCTTTTTTGGAGGATCCCGATAACCTACCAGTATTATAGTACTTCTCCCAAACTAAGGAGACCCAAGGGACATCTTCTCTGTTGAAAACTTTGTGGAGATGCTTTATGATCAAGGCCTCATTCTGAGTTTTAAGATCCAGGACACCAAGACCACCTTCTCTTTTTTCCTTGCAGACCATTGACCAAGCAACTTTTGGCTTCTGTCTAGCATTGAGGTCTGCCCCTCTCCATAGGCACAATTTTCTAAATTTATCAATCTGCTCAATCACACTGTTGCAAGAGAAAAGTGCTCATGCAAAAGGTTGGCATAGCTGTTAGAACTGAATTTGTCACTTCCAATCTCCCAGCCTGGTTCAGGAATGCAGATGTTGCAGCAAGCCTTCTTTCACATCTGGTTACTAGTGGAGAGAAATCAATGGCCCTAGGCTTCTGCAAGCTAAGAGTGAAAGGGAGGGAACCAGTTGGACAGTTGAAGGTTCTAGCTAGATGGCTGAGCCTCTCCTGACTTGTGTTGATTGGCACCATGATGGATTTGCTATAATTCACTTTCAAGCCTGTGGACTCACCAAAAGAATGCAAAAGGGCCTTCAGGGTTATCAACTGCAAACTGCAGGCCTCCATAACCAGGAGGATATCATCTACATATTGAATGATAGGAAAGTCTTGAGTGTATCTTAAAGGAATTGGTGATCTGAGCATACCCCATGCTTTTGCTTTGTTAACCACAGATTGCAACAGGTCAGCAGCCCAAACAAAGAGCAGAGGTGAGAGAGGGTCACCCTGCCTGACACCACTCCTGCAGTGGAACACTTTGCCAAGAACTCCATTCAGCAACACTGAAGATGTCCCAAAATTCAGAATACTTTTTATCCAACTCACCCAGATTTGACCAAATCCCTTGGCCTCCAAAATCTGAATGATTGCATTGTGTTCTAACTTATCAAAAGCCTTTTCAAAATCCAACTTAGGCTTCGTTTGGCAACTGGTGGAGCCAACCCAAGGGAGACCTCACCCCGGCGTGGGTGGGGTTGATCCACGGGGGCCACCCGATCCACTGCATGCGGAGGTTTGAACTATTTGGATGAAGACAGTGGACTGGCAGGGTTTTTGTTCGTTGGCAAGAAAAAATTAGACCTGCTGCTTTTCTAAAGCTATGACAAGTTGTATCACCCGTACACAACTTCAAGTAAAATTTATATACATAGAAAAGCACGCAAATTTGATATAAGACTTAGAAACTAAGAGCGCTAACTATTAAAAAATCACAAAATATCAGAAAAACTGAAAGATGAACCAAAAAATAATCTCGAAACAACAACAAAAATCAACATAAATTCAGAAAACAAATGCAAATTACTAATATGAAATGTGGTGGACAAGCTCCATTTAATCCAATCCGGCAAGAAACGTTTGGATATAGAACAACTTATCATGCCGGTCCATATGTTGGATACAGACAGTGCACATCTTCTTTTATCTCTATATAAAGTCATAGTTTTAACATGCTAGACTATATGCATGGCGTATATCCCTCCAATATCAATATCATGTTGCGGAGTCATCTTTCATTCCTTTAGCTCCTTGTACCTATTCCAAAAGGCAAGCATAAAAAACAAGTAGGTTATATGTTCTAAATTCAGTGGTTAAACCTCACACAATAATTCATAAAAATAATGTTTTAACTGTCTAAGCTTGTCAGGTACAAAGGTAAGGGGTACCCTAAACGTGTGATAATCTAATGCTTAACATAGCAACCATTTTTAAGGCAGGATCCGATCAGCCGTCCGAGTCAATGAAGGAAGGCCCATCACGCAAAGGTTTCCTTCACCGGCAACGGGGACCGGTCGTGGGCCGGCCCATTGCAGGAAAAACAGAAGACAGGCTACCCCTCCGTCTCTACCTCGACTGACGGATGGGGGTCGAACGAACGACCCCTCCGCATCTACCTCGATTGACGGACAGGGGTCGAACGAAAGACCCCTCCGCCTCGCCTTAACCCCCCGAATGACGGAAGAGGGGTCGATCGAACCCCCCTCGACCTCGACTGTTGGACAGGAGTCGAACGAACGACCCCTCCACCTCCGCCTCCGCCTTGACTCACGGACAGGGGTCGAACGAACGACCCCTCCGCCTCCGCCTCAACCTCAAATGACGGATAGAGGGTCGATCGAACGACCCGCGCGCAGGAGGCTCGGTCAGCTCACCTGCTCTTGGTATGGGTTAAAGGGGATCCAATGCGCCTACCTGCCCCCGCCTAACGCCATGGGCGCCCACTACCGCAGTCAAATCCACCAACTAGCCGCCCATGCCTGGGACCTGTGTCAACCGTGCGGCCGCTGTAGCCACGTCGCAGGTACGGAATCCAGAGGCACCCCCTCGAGCCATGAACAGGACGACCGTCGACTGTGTCTTCAGGGATATGACAGGGTCACGCTGGCCTCGACCCCCCCTCAACCAGGGGACTCGACCCCCGTCTCCAACCACTCCAGCATGGGACCCGTCCTATCCGCTCCGTCCCGCTTAGACTGTGGAGCCTGCACCCGTCTACAAAAGGTCAACCATACTGTGCCATGTTGTACGGTGGTGTCCAGTCAGCTATCGCCATGCCCTGAACACTGGAAGGACGGGAAGACCACTCTGCTACAACGATCGACGTCCCATCGCAAGCATGGCGCCGCAGACATCACTCCCATGCCTCTACAGTCCAGGACCTTTGTACTCTCAGGCCTCCCCTTGATCTATAAAAGGGGACGCTGGGATAGAAGAAGTGGCAGGCACATTCGTATCGGACATAAGCTCTGACCCGCATACACCACACACCCGATTGCTTGATCAACATCTCAAGCAATCAACCAACCACCTAGGATAGCCCTGCTATCCCTAGGCCTCAGCTCATCCTGAGCACCTCCGTGTAAACCTGCTGGTACCCCCCCTGTACGAACACTTCGGTGCAAGATAATACAATACATCCTCCCCCGCTGGACGTAGGGCCTTCTGTGCTAGAACCAGGATAAATCTTGTGTTCTTCTTGCATCACGTCTGGGAGAGGGAGCACGTAATATACAAATTTACTAGCCGGTGGTCTTGACCCCCTGGGTTCATAACACCAACAGTTGGCGCGCCAGGTAGGGGGGCTTTGCGTGTCGATCAACTCCAAACTACTCTCCCAGATGGATTCCTCGATCCCATCACTTCCATTCGCCACCATCATCTGGTTCGGGAGCCTAGAGTTCATGTCCACGGGCCACGGCCACGACATGGTTCTACTCTCCAGTAGTGGCACGGACAACAGCAGCTCCGGAACGCCGGGGCCAAGGTAGACCAGAGTACGGTCCCACCATTCGCGCCTCTCACCTGCGATCAGGGGGAGGCGTGAACGACGCCACCGTGCGGATCCCGAGACGCCGAATGCCGTCTCCCCGGCCTCACCTGGTGACACAGTTCCTCCCTTCAGGAGCCTGTTTGACCCATGCTTGCGGGTCGGGGCGGGTACCACGCTGAGCTTGACTTTGGCTCTGCCATACCGTCATCTCAGAGGGTCCCCGTGGCTTCTCTGACATACTCGGCCGCGCCACTGCAAAACCTGTTTCCACATGGGCTCTACAACAGCGCCAGACTTTGTGCTGCTTTTGTAGGCTCGCAGATGCAGGCACGTTACGGCTCCTCAGAGAACCTGCTACGTACGACGATCAACCTCGTCACCACCCCTCCGTCGGATGGGCGCCCGGAGCCACGACGAGCCCCGGCCCTAGGGTATCATACTTGGGGCACGTTACGGCGACGGCTGGAGGAGGAGCTCAGGGGACCTTTCCCCAACTTCTACCACGCCTACCCCGACTCAGACTCCCCCGATGAGGATTACGATCCACCCGGGAATGTTTCCACCTCGACGGTCAGGTTGACTCCCAGGAGTAGACCACCGACGTCGTAGCTGCGAATGCGGGAGGAGGGCGCAACGCTACTCCGCCACGAGATGCCGACCCCCCCCACCCCGGTTCCAGACGAAGCTGGTCCACCTCAGGATGCCCAGATCACGCAAGTCCGGGAGCTGCTCGCAAAGGTCGAGGAGGAACGCCTACGGCTCCTACAGCTCGAGCGTGCCCTCGAGCAAGATCGCGGGTGGTCACAGGGTGGAGGAGCTCGCGAGCGAGCCCGGGAAGTCCATCGACAGATCATCGAGAAGGGGGCAAACGAGCGCCACGTCTACAACCGTGCCAGCCAAAATGTCGTGGCAGCCACAATGCTGCTCCGCAACATGCCGGCACCGTCGACGCCCCGAGCGCAGCGCATCAGAGACGAAATCCAGGGGCTTCTCCAAACCGCAGCCATATAGCAAGCGGAGAGCTCGGCCTCGAGACGAAGAGGAGCTGCTTCCGAGCGGTAGGAGGTGCCCCCTCGACAAGATCGAGAGGTATCTGTCCACCAAGACAAGGCGCCCCAAGGTGGAGCGGAGCGACATCCAGTTCAAGACCGCATCCTCGACGATCGACAACCGCGAGATGTGCGATACGACATCAACGACAACAAACGACGCCGACACGGTGACGCTGAGGCTCGAGGTTATAGTGCTCATCGAGGTGGGCGCTACGACAACGACGAGGATCAACGTCGATCCCCGGAACCACCAGGGCCACCAGTCTTCAGCAAGGCAATTCGGCAAACCGCCTTGCCTGTTCGTTTCCGTCCGCCCACTAGCCTGGTCAAATACAACGGCGAAACCAAGCCGGAACTCTGGATTGCTGATTTCAGGCTGGCATGTCAGCTAGGAGGAGCCGACGACGACCACGTCATCATTCGGCAACTCTCGCTCTTCCTCTCCGACACCGCTCGAAGGTGGCTCGAGGAGCTCCCCCCGGGCTTGATCCATGGCTGGCCCGACCTGGTCAGGATCTTCGAGGGGAACTTCAAGGGCACCTACGTGCGGCCAGGAAACTCCTGGGATCTCCACAGCTGCAACTAGAAGCCAGGGGAAACCCTCCGCGACTTCACCCGACGGTTCTCCAAGCAACGTACTGAGCTAACCCACATCTCTGACCACGACGTCATCACGGCGTTCGTCGCCGGGACAACCTGCAAGGAGCTGGTGCGGGAACTGGGACGGAACACCCCCAAGACCGCCAACGAGCTTATGGACATCGTCGCCAACTATGCAGCCGGCGAGGAAGTCGTTGGCGCGTTCTTCTATGCATCCCCGAGAAAAGGGAAGGCCAAGGCGGACGAGCCCGGGGGCTCGAATAATGGGCCCAAGAAGAGCAATAACAACAACAACAAGAACCAGCCGGGTCGATGCGACGTCGAGCCCTACGATCTTGTCGCTGCAACAGATAAGAAGAAGCCTTGAGGTCCCCCTCTCGAGGGGGGCGTCTTCGACAAAATGTTGAAAGAGCCCTGCCCCTATCACAAGGGACCGGCCAACCACAGCCTCGAGGACTGTCGCATGCTCAAGAAGCACTTCTGCTCCCTCGGCCTCAAGAAAGACGACAAGGAGGACCCACAGGACGAGGGTGATGGCAAGAACGGGGGCTTCCCCGAGATCCTCGACTGTTTTATGATCTTCGGGGGACCCTCGACCCGACTCAGCACGCGTCAGCGCAAGAGTGAGCGTCGGGAGGTCTTCTCCGTTCGAACCCAAGCTCCTCGATACCTCAACTGGTCACACGTGCCAATCACCTTCGATCAGGACGACCATCCCGAGCACGTCCCCAATGCAGGGGTCTACCCACTCGTCGTCGACCTGATCATACTCAACACCCGCCTTTCCAAGGTACTCATGGATGGGGGAAGCAACCTCAACATCATCTACGCCGAGACCCTCGACCTCCTGGGGATCCCAAGGACCATTCTCCTGCCCAGCGCGGGGGGATTCCATGGGATCGTCCCAAGAAAGAAGGCACTCCCGATCGGCCGCGTCAAGCTACCCGTCTGCTTCGGTACCCCCTAGAACTTCCGGAAGGAAGATCTGACCTTCGAGGTGGTCGCATTCCACGGTACCTACCACGCCATCATCGGTCGACCGGGATACGCCAAGTTCATGGTGGTCCCGAACTACACCTACCTCAAGCTAAAGATGTCGGGGCCCAAGGGAGTCATCACCGTCGACACCTCCTACGAGCACGCTTACGACTGCGACGTCGAGTGCGCGGAAAACGCCGAGGCGGTCGAGGAGTCAGCCATCCTCGCGGCCCTCGACGACTTCTCCAAGGAGATCCCCGACCCCAAGCGGCACGCCGGCAACTTCAAGCCTGCGGAGGACACCAAGACCATCCCGCTTGACCTCGGCCACGCGGATGGGAAGGCGGTGACGATCAGCGCCACGCTCGAGCCCAAATAGGAAGCCGTGCTCGTCGACTTTCTCCGCGCGAATGCTGACGTGTTTGCGTGGAATCCCTCGGATATGCCGGACATTCCGAGGAATGTCGCCGAGCACTCCTTAGACATCCGGACCGGATCCAAACCGGTGAAGCAACGGTTGCGCCGCTTCGACGAGGAAAAGCGCAGAATCATCGGGGAGGAGGTCGACAAGCTTTTGAAGGCCGGATTCATCAAGGAGGTACATCATCTCGAGTGGTTAGCAAATCCTGTACTTGTCAAGAAAAAGAATGGAAAGAATAGGATGTGCGTAGACTACACTAGTTTAAATAAAGCATGTCCCAAGGTTCCTTTTCCATTACCACGTATTGATCAAATAGTAGATTCCACTGCGGGATGTGAAACTCTCTGCTTCCTTGATGCGTATTCTGACTATCACCAAATAAAGATGAAGGAGTTCGATCAGCTCGCGACTTCCTTCATCACCCCCTTTGGCATGTTTTGCTATCTCCCTATGCCCTTCGGTTTGCGAAACGCCGGGGCCACATATCAACGTTGTATGCTCCATGTCTTTGGAAAACACATAGGGCCAACCGTCGAGGCCTACGTCGATGACATTGTGGTCAAATCCAAAATAGTCGGGAGCCTGGTCGGGGACCTTGAGATCGCGTTCGGGTGCCTCAGGGCAAATCGTATAAAGCTGAACCCAGAGAAGTGTGTCTTCGGGGTCCCTCGAGGCATGCTCCTAGGGTACATAGTTTCCCAACGTGGGATCGAGGCCAATCCTGAGAAGGTAACCGCAATCACCAGGGTGGGCCCGATCAAGGATCTTAAGGGCGTACAAAGGGTCACAGGGTGCCTCGCTGCCCTCAGCCGGTTCATCTCACGGCTCAAAGAGAAGGCACTACCCCTTTACCGCCTCCTAAAGAAAACAGAGCGCTTCACATGGACCGTCGAGGTCGAGGAGTCGCTCTCCAAGATTAAGGCCTTACTCACCTCGCCACCTATCTTGGTGCTCCCAAGCCCAGCCGAGACCCTCTTGCTCTATGTCTTGCGTTTCCCTCGGCCCGTTGGAACCGGGAAGCTGCAGGGGCTAGCGTGTGCGTGCTGCCTTCTTCTCCAAACGAGCACGGGCGACCAGGAGCCAGGACGGCGGCACTGGGGACCGTGGGGGTGGTGCCAACATGGCTTCAGCCCCTCGACGACGAGGTCGTGTCGGGCCTTTCCTCTTTCGCCCGCGGAGGATCTGCATGCTCGAGCCCCATGTTTTGTGCATCATTTTGGTGATTTAAGATGCAAAATGATTTAGATTCCTTTAGCAGCTCCAATGGCCCATGCTTTGATCCATATTTTTTGTTGCAAAAACATTGCTGAAAATTACGGGGATTTGGCCATGCCTTTCAATTAGCTTTCCAATATTCAGTTCGTGCTGGATATTGATTGTCAAACACTATTGACCTCATATTCAGTTCGCAGCTCTTGGTATTCAAGATTCTGCTTGCGGTTTCAGTCTCTCTTTTATTCTCCAAGTTACTGGCAGTAGTATGAAGCTTGTAATATGCAGCTCATAAAGATGGAACCTGAAAGTACTGAATGTACTGACCAAGTGTAGTTAGTCTCTTGCTTGTATGTGAGCCACCTGATTAAGTCACACACTTATCAATTAACGTTATCCCTCTATAAGCAACAATAATATTTCTTTTTATGCGCCAGTAATTTCATATGTTAGGATGTGGTGCTTGAGAATGTTTCCTATGTTTAGGGTGTGTTGAGCAGACTATATTGTTCAAAGCAAGTATTTTTATTTATATGCCTAAAATTTATTTTTTTATATTTGTGTATATTTCATAAAATCTAATTGTGAAGGTATTTTTTGGGGAATTTAGGATCCATTTATTTTTCCCACAGATTGGTTTTGCCTCAAATTAGCTTGTAGTCACATTCTATTATGTCCAGTTGTTCAGAGTTCACAATGTAAAATTGCATGCAGGGAAATTAAAGCCAGAAAGGAGACATTGCAGGGGATTCTGGAAGGTGTGGCCTTCCTATTACTTGATGGTTTATTGACTTAACGATACGGTGGTGTCAATAGCAGCGTCGTTACTGACAAGGTACAGTTTGTGCTCAATTTGAATGCTATCTGAAAAATCAGTTCACATTCCGCAATTCTAAAGAACAAGCCATATGTCAGAATTGACTGAAAACGGCTGCAACAACACCTAAGGTCAGTCCAGGTCCGCCACGGGTTGCATCGGCGGCGGCAATCACGGGCTGCATCAGCGGCTCGATTGTCTCACTATACGGCAATCTGGTCGTGATCTGATTCTACAGGTGAGTTCGCCATCCAGAAATATTAGTATGAGCATATGTGCATAGGGCAGCATTTCATTGGAGTTGGCCTGGGCATTTGCCATCCAGAAGTCTAGATTCAGCATATCTATATTCTGAATTTTTGTTTATATACAATCCACATGTATATGGTTAATCCTACATTAGCCATTTTGCTTAATCCTTTTTGTACTCAGGCCGTTTAGTCAACAAGTTTGAATCTTATTAGTATCAGTCATCCAAGACCGTGTGTTGAAGAGACAACTTCACGGTCTGTCGCTCACCTCTATCACGCTCTTGCAGCACTGCAGACTATCCTAAGGTGAGTCCAGGTGTTGCTGAGTGCCCTAATGTTTTTATATGACAATTCAAGATTGTTTTCACTCCTGTCTATTGTTCAGGTCCCGTAATTGTAATTGAAAGTGGCTTATTGATTTTGAGCCATCCTCTCCTCGCGTTTTTTGGATTTGTTGTGCTTTTTTCTATAATAGAATGTGTTTGTTTAATCACTGCCTCCATTCACTGCTCACTGTTCGTCAATTGGAATATAGAGACAGCCAACATTTAGGACCCTGTGCAATAATAATGCTTAACGGGGTGAAACAATTTTAAAAAAATACATGAGATCTGGCTACCGTGGATGGGTTCTCACAGGCCAATGAGTTCGGGCTTCTGTTGGGCCTGTGGGTGATTTTGAGTAAGGTGTTACATTCTCTCTGAAATCATTGTTTCCCTACATATTCTTCATCACCAGCTTGATAATTGATCTTAGAATAGGTGATCTTAATTACACAGAAGGTCACTCAATCTTGTAGTGTGATTCTACTGCTTTTCGATCAAAGTGTATAAAAATATAATCGTTAGTCTATACTCCTTCATATGTTATACGATTTCGCTTTGGAATTAATGGTCTATTTTTCATGCATCATTTCTACTAGCTGCTAGCTCTTAAGTGTTAACTGCAATTAATATTTACAATTTCGTTGTTTCTATAATAGATTCATACAATGGATAATACTTCTCGTGCGCCATTAGGAGACAAGACTAACACACCTAAAGAAGGTAATATAACACCGTGTAAAATTAATTATTAATTGCATGTACTATGATATTTTATATTACTCTAAAATTAATTATTAATTGCAGACGATGCTAAACGTAAGAGAGAGAGGGATAAAGCTCGATGGCTTCAGCAAAAGGATGCAATTAACAAGAGGCGCCGTGAAAAATATCATCAGAGAAAAAACCAGCATGTTCTTGAAACTACTAATTGTAATGCGTGAATAGTAACATACTGCCATGGCGTAATGAATTGACACTTACTTTTTCTTACATGGATATATGTAAAATGTGTAAAATTTTGTAGATGACGAAGCTGCATCAAATAAGGAAAACGTTGATCCTGGTGAAACAAATGATTGGCTCCATAGGAATGATTCATATCATACCAACAATGTTGTTGATGAGAACATATCCACTCAATTATCATGTAATTAAAGATACGAAAATATTTTATGGGTTTTAAAATTTTATTGTAATATTTTGATCAATATAGCTAATGAATGTATTTACATGATTCCATTGATAGATGAGCCAGAAATAAAAACTATAGAGAAGGAGAGCAATATTGGTACAAAAAGTACATCGAGAAGTGAATACAAGAGTGAATGGTACAAAAATATGACACCTAAACAGAGGGAAGCAAGACGTGAGCGTCAAAGGCTACATAATGTTGAACCCAAGCGTAAGGAGGCATTGAAATTGTCTAAGAAAAAATTGAAAGAGGTGCGGAAGCACACCCTGCATCGAGAGTCTATCGCCATGAAGAACCCATTATATATTCCTGAGGTTGTGTGGCCCACTGCGGGCTCATCTGGAGCTCATGGAACTCCGACAACATCCAGTGATTGGGTTATCCTAGAATCCAGTGGGACACCTCTTTATATTCCTCCACCTACTGAAGATCCTGATGGTGACGGATGCGATGAGTTACTGCCTGACCATGTAACACATAATAGATCACATATTTCATCTGGACAGAGACATGCATTGTTGACCCATCGTAACACAATGTTTGAGCGCCGCATTGGTTCGAACACGAGGACATAAAAAAAAGATGGTTATTGCATGGCTAAAGAGAAAGTGGATGTTTACACGCCCTTGCCTCAATCAGCCATGACCAATAACGGTAAGTATTGATGCCTCATTATCCCATTAGGTGACATATATATCATATTATACCTAACAAATCCTTGGCGATTTCTTGATTAACAGAAAACGCAAGACCCAACATTCAGGCAACATCAGACACGCAGACGACACCATTGTTTGATGATTATGAATGTATGGATGAAGACCACATAAATGATAACACCCCTATGCACAATCAGTCCTGACCAACAATGGTAAATTTGAATACTTCATTATCCCGTTTAGGTGACATAATTCTATATCATATTGTACCTAACCCAACTATGGTCATTACATCATTCTCAGAAAGGATGGGACCTATCTTTCATCCTATGCCAGCCACACCGACGACACCACTATTTGATGAGAGTGGTAATTTACACTATTTTCTAACATTCTATAAACTATTTGAACTTCTGTGTTTATTTTACCTATAGTGGTGTAACTCACGTATCTTTTGTGGTCATAGATGATGAGGAGGGAGATATATTTGAAGAGGATGAGGGATACATGTTTGCTGGCCAAGGTATTCTGCGAAATATAATACCAAATAGAAATCAAATCTTCCACTATTTAATCTAAACTATTATTGCGGATTAAATGACATTTCAGAGAAGGAAGATGATGATGGTGTCCAAGATACTAGCCTTGAGGAAGACACAACTTTTGTTCCTGAAGTACCTGACCGATATGATGAGGTGTATAGTAACATGCCCACTGATACACATATGCTAAAACCTGTCACAAATTGCGAGCACTGCAATGCAAAAAGGTTTGAGCATGAACCACGAGGGTTTTGCTATCGTAGCGGGAAGGTCGAGCTCAATGAACTGGACGTACCTGATGATCTTATGAGACTTTTGTCAAGTAATGATGCAGATGCTAGGCATTTTCGTAACAACATTAGGTTTTTTAATGGCCATTTCTCTTTCACTTCTCTATATTGTCGCCTCGATAGCGCTACTGCAAGTATGAAAAACAGTGACATATACACCTTCCGTGCACATGGACAGATTTATCACAACATAAGGTCATTTGGCCGAGAAGATGGTAAGGAGCCAAGACATCTTGAGCTTTATTTCTACGATGATGACCCAAGCCTTGAGCACCGCTATCAACGATGTCGTAAAGAGAAGTGCCAAAAGGACAAGGAAGTCATTGAGAGACTTGTTGCCATCCTTCGTGACAACCCATACTCACAACATCTTAGGAGTGTGGGCCAGGAAGACCATCTTGAGGACTATCATGTCACATTAAACCTTGACCAGAGGCTAGACTAGAGAACATACAACATGCCATTGGCTTCAGAGGTGGCTGTTGTTTGGATCGAGGGAAGCGAACTCCTTGGTCAGTTTCAGAATAGTGTTGTTCTACACGAGAAAGATAGAACCAGACACGGCATCCGCTCATATCATGGATGTTATGATGCTCTTTCATATCCTCTATTCTTCCCAAAGGGTGAGCTTGGGTGGCACATGGATATTCCAAAGAAGGGAGTAAGTATGGAAGAAGTCATCTCGTACCATGCCCTACAAAAGGCTCGTAGTGGGTTAGAAGAAGAAACAGGTTTGTTATTCTCCTTATTTAAATACTATGCATACATATACCTCAGATTGTCATTCTACAAACAATTCTAATTCATGGCTATTTTTACCTCGGTGGTTATTCTACAAACATCTCTAATTCATGGCTATTTTTTGTAGACTCCCCTGGTAGACTATGTGTGTCTGTGCGTGACTATTATTGCTACAAGTTTCAGATGCGTCCAGGAATATTTAACCCCATATTGTACGGCAAGCGTCTATTCCAACAGTTTGCAGTTGACACGTACATCAAAATTGAGAGTTCTCGACTAGATTATATATGTAACCATCAAGATGATATTAGGGCCGACCTCTACCAAGGATTGGTTGATAGCCTACATGCGGGTGAAGGAAGAGCAGAAGCTATTGGAAAGCGGACAGTGATTCCTTCATCATTTATTGGAGGCCCACGTGACATGAGGTGTCGGTACATGGATGTCATGGCTCTGGTACATAGGTTTGGTAAACCGGACATATTCCTAACTATGACATGTAACCCGAATTGGGATGAAATCAAGCGTGAACTCTACCCTGGTCAGACACCACAAGATCGTCCAGATCTCGTTGTTCGGGTCTTTAGAGCCAAACTACAAGAGCTAAAGGATAGGCTACTAAAAAAGGATAATAATGGATAGAAAATACAAGATCACGTTCCTAGAGCAGTATGATCGCCTCATCTCAGCTGAGCTCCCGAATAAGAAGAAGTATCCAGACTTGTACAAGATGGTTACTAAACATATGATGCATGGCCCTTGCGGCGTGCTTAATCGTGATTGTCCATGCACAAAGGGTCGTGATTCTTGCAAGAACCGTTACCATCGACCTTTCTGTGATGTTACAGTGCATGGTAAGGATTCATATCTGGTTTACAGACGACGTGAAGATGGTCGAAAAGAAAAAGTTTGTGGACATGAGCTTGACAACAGATGGGTCGTGCCTTACAACCCGTATCTTCTCCGTCTATTCAACTACCATATCAATGTTGAGGCATGTGGAAGTATCAAGGCAGTCAAGTATCTATTTAAGTACATTTACAAGGGTCACGATCGAGCATCTATGACTGTGAGAGAGGCTGACAAAAAGGATAATGAAGGAAATGTTGATGAGATCAAACAATATAGAGATGCTAGATGGGTAACTCCTCCAGAAGTCTTGTGGAGGATATATGGTTTTGATTTGAGTGATAGGAACCCTGCTGTTTTGTCCTTACAGCTACATCTTCCGGACATGCACATGGTGTCATTTCATCGACGTCAAGGGGTTCCACGAGTGCTTGATCGTCCAGGTATTGAAAAGTCAATGCTTACATCATACTTTGAGAAGAATAGGACATATGAAATAGCCCGAGGTATATTATATCGAGACTTTCCTGAGTTCTATACATGGCAAGCTCAGGCTAAAGTTTGGCAAAATAGGATATGTCGTGATACAGTACGACAAATTGGAAGAATCGTATCTGCTAATCCGGCCGAAGGGGAGCGCTACTATCTTAGGGTTCTCC
>CM039125.1:37797159-37875969 GCA_022036555.1 Microstegium vimineum | reverse complement strand
AACTGTATCATCTAGCTTAGGATTTCCACTATATCCCTCCCATTCATATCTTGGATAATCTCTGACCTTGCGCCTCGAGTCCATCGCTTCAAAATGTATCTTTCAGGCAATAACTTAATGTTCATCAAATCAAGACCTTTTAGTGCATGCCTACAAATATACCAATTCTTTCAAAGAGTCGACAATTGCATGTGACAGTCTGATCAGCAAAGGTTAACTATAATTGTACGCTTTTCTTCAAGTGCAGATGACTCTCCAAGAGCTCTAACTGCAATAGAAAATTTAGTGCTTCTATTGAATCTACTATGTAAGCTGCTAGTGACTTTTCATATTCAGCTTGGAAGGCTTCAAAGATTGCAGGTGTATATATCTTACTAGTCTGTACCAATATAGGAGCCATCATCCCAATCCTTGGCTGTTTCTTTCTAGATTCAAATTCAGCTTGTATGACTCAAAAGTCTCATCATACATCAGAGCAGCACCAAATACCATGGTCTCTCTAAATTGGTTGAAACCTACAAACACACCAAATGACCTATATTCTTTGTTGGTTCCAAAGGGTTTAGTGTCAAATGTGATGACATCACCAAAGTGCGCATAGTCAACAATCATCTTTGCATCAGCCCAAAATATATTGGTGATCTGTTCTTCACAATCCATTTGAATGGCATATTGAAAGGAAGGATTCTCCACAGATTTATCTTGAAAATACTTTAGCAAACTTCCAGCCTCACCATACATCATCTCTCTTTGTCGCTGGTTCGCAAATAATTTTTATGATCACGATGAGTGTATCCAAGGTTTCCTGATCCACCAACATATCTACCAAGAAACTCATGTGCTACTTTAGGTGCAATTCTAGAATCATCACCACATCAATATTAATAGCCTGATGCTTAGAAACGTGTCTCTGTGATGGCATCAAATGACTTGTTTGTGCAGTCTGAAGAATGTGGTTGTGCTCAACAAATAAGTCATGTACTTTGTAAGTCCCATTTCCTCTTTCTAAAGTAATGCCCATGCGAACCATGCAACCCGTTCTTGTATGCGCCCTGTCACGCTTGCAAACTGTAAACTTTTTATTTTCAGCCCGAGAACCTTGATTTGAACAAACGGAACCTACATGTTGTTACTAATCCATCAAGACACTCTTGTTTGGATAACACTTCCGAACATCAAACCCCATCCTACCACCATATGTGACCCAGAAGTTCCAAGCCTCATCAACACTGCTAAATGTCATATTTATTTTAGGAATCCAAAACGGAGTTACAGCCACCCTATAATTGTCCATAAATATTAAGTTCTATATTTTATCGGAAACCATCATAAGAACCAACCAAACAAAATCAAAAGAATATGTTTCCCTAACATTCTTAAGACACGTCAATAACTTTAATTCAACTATGCAGAAACTGAATAGCTAGTTTCGGAACAAGGATTAACTTAACCTTGCAGGCAATTCCTCGAGCACCTGTTGGGCGTCATCCATGGCACCATCATCTGCAGCTGTTGGCGTGCTTGCTGGAATGCTCTGTGCCATGGGAGATTGCACGGGGGCATGGGGAAGGTGCACGGCGCTGGCCTTCTTTGACGCGCATGCCTTCGTTGGTGCCGGTGTGGACGCTGTGACGTTGCGTGGAGCGATGGGATGAGGAGGTGCAGGACGGCAGCTTCGGCACGCACATGAGGAGCAGCATCGCCTCCACTAGCTGTGAGGATAGCTCCTGGGAGTTTCATGTCGCGGCAGCTCGCCGGCCTCCCTGCCCTCACACGCCCCCGCCGCCTCGCTCTACTGGATATGGCGCCAAAGCTCTGGAGTTTCCCTCCAAGAACACCACGGAGGGGAAAAGGTAAAATCTCTCATCCAGCCGTTCCACCTTAAATGAATGGTTGAGATATGACCACGGCATATGTTGCAGTGTGAATAGGCACTGCACCTGATCTGTGTCCGGTGGTGACGGACGCAAGCAGCGGTATCGTGGACGCCACAGCGGGCGCTTGTCGCGCTCCCCGCTGCTCTCTTCCCCGCGTCCATGCCGCTGCGGCCGCTCGTCACGCTCTTCGCCTTGCACGCTCGCCGCTACTCCGCTCGCACACAGGCTGCCGGGGCGCTCGCCGCGATCTCTGCTGCTCCGCAAACGCGCAGGCCGTCGCGGGCGCTCATCGTGTTTTCCCGCCTCGCGCGCCTCTGCCGCTGCTACCGCTACTCCGCTAGCGCGGAGGCCGCCGCGGGCGAGCGCCGCCTCACGCCCGGTCTGCCGCGGGCGGGCTCATTCTAACGGAGGAGGAGACGTCCGTGAATGTTTCTGTACATGTACGTATCTGACAGTGGGCCGTACAGGTGGGAGGTGTAGAAAATGACATGCACGAGGGAGAGATAGAATTACAGTGGCAGCTCTGTAAATAGCTGAATTGTAATGGTGTATCTCTAAACTTCCAAAATTATAATGGTCTAGATCAAAAATCCCTTAAAAAAACGCTGTTGCCTGCTGTTGTTCGTGGGCGTGCCTCCTTGCCTGTGACTCTGCGAGCCTGTCCGTGGCCTTGGCTTAGCCCCTTGCTGGTCCGTGGCATTGCGGCTTATTGGCTGCTGGCCGTGGCCATGCCGTCGCCATGTCTTGAGTCTTGACTGCTAGCCGTGGCCGGCAGCTGCCTTGGCTGGGTTGGCCGTAGCCATGGTTGCCTCACAAAAAACGCTCCAATTCCTAGAGCTAGCTGTTGATCTCTTCGATTTGTACTATTGGAGTAGTAGCCTACACCAGTACAGAAAAACGTTTTTACAGGCGGTGGTAGAGGCATTTATACAGGCTGCCAAGTCCACCGCCTATACTATGAGTCAGTACTAATCGGCCCACAGTACAGGCGGCGGGCTGTGAGCCGCCTGTGAAAAAAGGGTTTTCACAGGCGGCTCACTTTGTCAGTCGTCTGGCGGCTCACTTTGTCATGCCGCCTGTGAAAACCCATTTTTCACAGACGGCTCACTCTGTGTGCCGCCTGTGTAATTATTTTTTTTATTTTAAATTTTAATATTTGCCTCCACACTATACTATATTTGTCACATATATATATATAATATATATATATATATATATATATATATATATATATATATATAAGATATGCAAACATGAACCATAAAATTGCATCATACATACAACACATATAAATATTACAGATGTGTACACATGAAATCAAACATCAAGCATAAAATTACATATAATATACGTCATTTCATGTTATGAGTTCAACCATTTGGTGTTTACATGTCATTTCGTTTCAAGTTTAGACCTGTTAGGTCTGTCAGCGCTCTAAATCTTTCACTTGCTAAATCACCGTTTCATAAAAATATGATCCGGTACTTGGAATTATTTCTTTCATAATAAAACCGCACAAGTCTGCTACTATATCTTCCATAGTTTTTGGAGTGAATGGCACGTCCTTTCCTTTACTTCTCGGCTGGAAACAAAGTTTAAAAGCATCATTGACATATGTCCAATATTAATATTTTCAATTTTAATGAAAAAACTCCATACATAGATATTTTTTACCATATTTTTTGTCCATGACGTATCGTCCCCGCTGCCTTATGAACTCACACACATAGTATCCACAGTAGACCGATCCAGGTGGTTGCTTGTGGCACTATGTAATTAATGAGCAAAATATTAAACTAAAATTGTCATGCCTTGTGTATTATTTATATGATGATATGTGTTCGGACAACTTATCGGATAATGGTGTTGTATCGTCAATGGCACACTAGGATATGAGCGGGCGGCGTCGACCGGTCCTTTTTGCTTCTTATAAAACCGCCATGCCCTGTAGATATCGAATATAAAACACTATAGTTATTTAGAAACTCTAATTCATATAAGTACGGATGTGGTTGCATGTTGGCTCACCTTTCTAAATGAATCAAGAATGTTTGATACGACTGAGGAGGATAATATAAGGAGTCTAGGACAAGCACCTTCCCTTCGAATGGATAAATATAAAAAACAATCCAATGGTCACTGCATGAATAAACGAGTGAGCGACACATGTACTTAGGGTTAACACGATAATTTGAAGTACGTATACGAGGTCACGCTTACCCAAAGTTGTAGGGTGCCAATATAAAATCCCTGTACTTATATCTCAGCATTGCTCTACCGAGATAGAGGGCATATTTGTCCTCGTATTTTCGTTGCAATTCCTTTACAACTTCTGCAACTTGTTCTGGTGTTTTGTCCTTCTCTATATTTGCTCTATCTTCATTTGTAAGTACAAATTTGTGCATATTTTCTTGTAACCTGATTGGACTCAGGTAACCGACCATCGATCCTGTAGTTAACGATCTCTGCTCGTGGTCTTGCAAACTACATACAACATCCACATATTAGAGTTTATCACATTCCAAATTTAATAATAATAATGTGTGTGCATGAGTGATACTTACAGGCACCAGATTGTAATGAGTTGGACGTCAAGTTTCCTATAGTTCAACAGCAGGTGCATGTCCTCGAAGGTAACAAATGCCCCGCTTTTATCCTTGCTAGTAGCAAACACGTCTGCTGGTATGTCAACACTAACTGCATGCAGGCCAGCATTCACTGCTCTCATGTACCAGTCATGAAACCTTTTTATCGTCCATGGACCCTTTTCAAGCACCGTCCATTGCAGCATAGGCCTTCCGGGCATATAGTTATTGGGGACATTGACATAATCATCAACCGTTGGCTTTCTTATATCCTTAAGGGTCAATGGTGTATTTGATGGCGGTTCGACATGTACATCGCCACTTGGGGCTTCCTTTGTTGGTGGCACGGCTTCAGTTGCTTGGCCGGCGGCTTCCTTATTCTGTGACGGTTCAAGCTCAACGACTCGTGTCGTCCGCTGCTTTCCAAGCCCTTTTCAAAAATAGAACTGTGCCTGCTGCTTTCCCCTTTTTTGGCTCATAGGGAGAAACCAATTTTGGAATTAGAAATTTCTTTGCCTTCTTGAAGGCCGGTGCTTGTGGGGGAGTTTGCTCTGCTTCCTTATGCTTTGGTGGTGGCGGGGAGTTTGCTCATCTTCATTCTGCTTTGGTGGTGGCGGGGGAGTTTGCTCTACCTCCTTCTCTGGTGTTGTGTCCTTCTTGGCTGCCGGAGTCTGCTGTTCAGGCATGTTCTTGGCTGGCCCCTCGAGCTCATCCAGCGAGAATGACATATCATGTATTGAGGATGACGACGGTGGCTCATAAATATACGGGGATGCTAGGGCATGCATTGGCGATGCTGGCTGTTGACTTGTTTCGGCCTCTTGGGATGCTTGATGCACTGGTGGAGAGGGTGCCGTTGGTGGATCAATCAACCTTACGTACCGTCTCGGCCATTGTATGAAGTTCTTGATTGCTTGTCCAAGCTTCTCTATACCCTCAGAGGTCGGGATGTCGATGAAGTCATCTTCATATCCACTCTCGACTGTCAACACTTCCACCCTGCAGTATGCATCTTGCATCTCGACATCATGGAACCTACGTCCAGGGATGGCATTGCCTGTGGCCACTTGCTTTGTATGCTGATTCCTAAGGCCATATCCAATTAACAATAGCAAGGCCAAGGTTTATCAATATCGTCAACTGGATAATGGTCCTGATTTGATGTTGACGCTATACTGCTTGGAAAGGGCATAGATTGTGTGGCCATCTCCTGGCTACCCAAGGGTTGAGCTGGGACATGCTGCATATATGAAGGAGCTTGTGATGACATCTGTTGAGAAGACACTGCTCCCCGCCAACCGCTTCATCACTTCAGGATCAAGGTTTTTAACGAAGTCTTCCATCAAATCCCTAAATTTTTTGGCCGCCTGCTGCTCAAAAAAATCCTTCATGTGCTCCTTATGTCGTTCTCTTTTCTTATACATGTCTTTCCACTCTTCACTAAACCCTTCTTTCCAGGTGGTTCTGGATGAGACGCCCCGTACACGACCTGGATGCTCGGGGTTACCTACAACATGATATTTAATGTTAGTGTCGATTTCTATTTTACTCGAACAAAATGGAAAATATAATTTTGTTACCTAGAGCATGGGAAAGGCTGTCCCTCTCCCTCTGTGACTTGAAGGCACCTGTCTTTTCCAGGTTTGTTGCTTCCAAAACCTTCTCGGCAACTGGCTTGATCTCATCGGGACAGGAGATCTCATCGCTCTCAGTGTTTGCCTTCCGAGCGCGAAGCCAATTCGCACTTCGTTCTGGCACTATATCTGTCAATGCCAACTTGCCCTCTCTCCTCTTTGCTTCGTCTTCTGCCCTCCATTTAGGAATCTTGGTCTTGTAACCGCCAGTGCCGAGGTGGTGGTGGTACTTGTTCTTCTTCGCAAGTCTTGAGGCGGCTTGGCTCTTAGCCTTGGAGTCGTCGGAGTTTTATATGACACTAAAACGTGCCCATTGTTCTGCTGTGATAGGGTACCGCTTCGTTGGGTCCTGCCCCTTCTGCAGCCACTTTTTATTCATATCGTGCCTATAGCCCTGGAATGATATTGCTAACTGCTTCATGACATGACCCTTGACCAAACCTTCTGTTCCCTCCGGGAAAATAAACTTAGTGCACAATCGAGTCCAACAATTCTTCCTCTTTCCTTCAGGCACCTTACTCCAATCACTCCAGGTGATATCAAATGCTTCCTTTACTAACCATCCAATGGCGGCCCTAAATTTGGGTAGCGCCTCTAGAGGTGCTAAGGGCTCTCCGCTCGGGCTAATCTCTGTAATCCTATAAACTTCTTCTGGAAATCTATTCCTTCCTCTATCTCCTCGTGCCCGATCACTCTTTTTCTTTGTACTTCTTCGCTCGGAGGATGTCCCGGTCGTTTAAGGCGCCATGTCCTTATGAACATCTTGTGACTCTACCTCCATTTCGGCAACAACTTGAGAGAACACCTCTTGTCAATTCAATTGTTAGGTACATACATACACATGCATTATTCTCTCGTATAGACAATCTACGAGCATATATACCTCATCATCATTTGGCTCATCTTCAGGCTCGTAATTAGGGTCATGTTCCAACTCAAGACGAGCCTTCTTAGCTCTAGGAGATTCACGTGGTGATACGCTCAGGCTCCTATAAGGTTCGGATCCAGAGGAGTCAGATCCCGGTGTACCTATCTGGGCATCGGCCTGCTCAACATTTGATGGAGTACTCATCTGCATGAAATATAAGTATAACCACAGAATATAAGTATAAACATGGAATACAAGTATTAACATGGATTACATAGCCTAATCAATTAGAGAACCTATTATTAACAAACCTAATTAACTAACACTAATTTGCAAACCCTAAATAATGAATATTAAATAGGAAACCCTATTTAACAAACTAATTATTATTTCACAAACCCTAATTATACATGAAATATAAGTATTAACATGGAAAAAACATAGCTAAATTATGGAAAAAACCCTAACAAAAAACATAGTACATACCATTAATTACTAACTAAACTAATTCACAAACCCTAAATAAAGGGAATAAATAACCGTTAATTACTTACTAAATTAACTAACAAACCTATTATTAATAAACACTAACTAAATTAACTAACTAAATTAACTAATTACTAAATAAACTCTAACAAAAAATATTACTAACTATTAATAAAAAACCATAACAAAAAACATTCCTAAATTTTGCAAACAAACCCTAACTAAATTAACTAACTAAATTACTAACTAACTAAAGTACTAACTAAATTAGCTAATTACTAACAAAATTACCTAACAAACACTAATAAAACATTACTAATTAATTAAAAAAGGCAAGGCGGCCTGCTAGGCCCAGCAGGCAACGCCGCCGGCGCTCGGAGGGGCGCGCGCGCGGCGGCGCACATGGCAGCCGCCGCCGCACCGATCGGAGCCGCCTCAGAACGGAGCTCGGCGGTGGCAGGTGTGGCACGACCTAACTCTTAGCGTTCCGGCGAGGTCGCGGCGGCGGCGCGTAGGCGGATTCCCGGCGCGGCGGCTCGCTGCGGCGGAGTGGAGGTCCCTCGGCGGCGGCGTGGAGGCGTGCCGACGGAGTGGAGGTCCCTCGGTGGCGTGGCGGCGGCAGCTCACGACGGTGGCGGTCCGGCAAGCGGTGGAGGAGCGGCGGCGGATTTCGGCAGGACGACGTCCAATTTCTGAACTCGCGCCTCCGGGACTTAGAAATTTTCGCGGGCCACGTGCGGGAACTTATATTGAAGCACATTAGTACAGGCGAGTCATATTGACCACCGCCTGTAAAAATCTTTTCACAGGCGGACCTCATTGACCGCCGCCTGTACTAAATATTAGTACAGGCGGCTGTTAATGAGGGCCGCCTGTACTAATGTTTTTTTCATTTTCCACAGGAATTCAGGTTATTTATTCCCTTTATTTAGGGCCAGCGTTGCCTGCTGGGCCCGCCTTGCCTGTTGGGCCCGTCTATACTAATTTAGTTAGTTAGTAATTAGTTAATTTAGTTAGTTAATTTAGTTAGTGTTTATTAATAATAGGTTTGTTAGTTAATTTAGTAAGTAATTAAAGGTTATTTATTCCCTTTATATAGGGTTTGTGAATTAGTTTAGTTAGTAATTAATGGTATGTTAATTAGGGTTAGTTATTATTTCATGTACTTAATTAGGGTTTGTGGATTAATTTAATTAGTAAATGATGGTTTTTTAATTAGGGTTATTTATTATTTCATGTACTTAGTGGATTAATTTAGTTAGTAATTAAAGGCTTGTTTAATAGGGTTAGTTATTATTTCATGTACCTAGGGTTCGTGAATTAATTAAGTTTTTAATTAAAGGTTTGTTAATTAGGGTTAGTTAATATTTCATGTACCTAGGGTTAGTAAATAATATAGAATCCAAAGGTATACAAGAAGGGGAAAGAGGTTTTAATTAAGATTTGTTTAATTAAGTTAGAAAATAATATCATAGTCCAAAGGTATACAACAAGGGGAAATGTAAACATCTTGCTTAATAAGAAAAAGTAGCATTAGGTACAAATAATAAGTGATACATTAGTTACATGATAAACAATCTAGCGTGCTACAGTCCTTCCTTGTCCATCATGGCGCACCCAGGGCAAAGAGGTTTGCGGGATACTTTTCTCCATATTTTTGATCTTTTCTTCAAAGTTTGTAAAAAGAGACATCTCGCTGAACTGGTTAACATCCTCTAAATCCATTACACCATCAACTCCTACAATTTGTTGCTTTCCAGGGATTGCTACGTGCTTTGGCTTTTGGGTACTTTTCTTTTCATTCGTAGATAGAATTTGTTCCACATAGAACACCTATGCAGCACGGTTAGCAAGGATCCACGGATCATCTTTGTAACCTACTTTACTTAGATCAAGAACTCTTTGGCCATAGTTATCCACAGTGACATGTTTATCTTGAACCCATTGACATCAGAACACTGGAATCTGCAGGCGTGGACCATATTCAACCTCTCATATGTCATCAATGAATCCAAAGTATGTAGTTTCTTCACCAGTTGTATCATCTACAGCCTCACATTGAACGCCACTATTCTGTGCCATACGCTTGGTATCCCTAAAACTAGTGGAAAATATGAAACCACTAATGTCATAGCTCTGCCATGATATGACCTGGCTTGATGGTCTAGATGCTAAAATCTTGATGGTTTCTGATTCATCTGTCATGTCCAAATTCTTTAGCCATGCGGTGAACCGACGCTTGTGTTTCTTGTGTACCCAATCATTTGTGCATCCTGGATTCTCCTCACGAAGCTCTTTCATGTGCTGCTTGGTGAATGGGTCCATTATTATGAGTTGTTGTAGTATGTTGTAATGTACCTCTAGGACTATGTTGTAATCTGGCAGGATGAATGATTTCCGTCCCATCCTCCCTCGTCCACCAAGCCTTCCCTCATGTCGCAACGGAGGCAAACCAATTGATACCTGGTCTTTTAGGAGATTATTACATAATGGTCCTCCAGACTCAATGGCCTCTTCTGTAGTGTATGCCTCTATCATGGAACCCTCCGGATGAGCACGATTTGACATATAGCCATTCAATATTGACATGAAACGCTCATACGTCCACATTTCATGGAAATACATGGGGCCCAATGCCTCAATTTGAGGCACCAAATGAACAATAAGGTATACCATGATATCAAAGAACGATGGGGGAAACACATCTCCAACTGGCTCAATATCTCTGTAACAAATTTCTGTAGGGACTCTAACTCATCACGGATAATTACCTTCTCAGATATCTTATTGAAGAAGTAGCACAACCATGTGATTGCCATCTTTAAGAACACTGGATTTATAGCCCTGATGGCAATAGGAAGAAAAGTGGTCAGCATTACATGACAATCATGTGAGTTGTAGTTGGTGAGTGTAAAGTCTTTCATCGAAACAAGACTCCTTATGTTGGAGCAGAAACCAGATGGAACTTTTAAATTCTTCAACCACACACACATTGCATGTTTCTCCTCTCTGTTCAGGTTATAGCTTGCTGCCGATAGATGATACTTCCCATTCTCTAGGAGTACAGGGTGAAGTTCTTTCCTGATCTTTAAATGTTGCATGTCCAAACATGAATTGAGACCTTCCTTTGTCTTGCTCTTTATGTCTAGCAAAGTTCCAACTACGCTGTCAAACACATTCTTCTGAACATGCATACCATCGATCGCATGTCGTATGTCTAAGTCTTTACAGTACGATAAGTACTTAAAGAAAATAGACTTCTTCTTGAATGTGTCCCCCTCATTTGCCTTCACAACCTTTCTTGGTTTCCCATCTTTGGTCTTTTTTCCAAACACAAACTTGACATTCTCAACTATCTTATACACTCTGTGCCCTTTACTATAACCTGATGGAGCAGTAGATTTTGATTCATCCATATTGTCAAAGTACTTATTCATCTTTTGTAAGCGGTACTTATGGCCTGCCGGGAGCCACCTCCTATGCCTCATGTACACTATCTTGTTAGATGGAGGAAGAGACACGCGCCATGTTCCATCTATGCACTCTACACAGCCAACCTTTCCCTTGAACTGGCCTGATAATGAGAAGAGAGCAGGATAATCATTAATTGTGACAATAATAATTGCTCTCAGTGTGAATGTCTCTTTGCGGAACGCATCGATCATTTTCACACCCACTTCCCATAGTATTTGCATCTCTTGCATTAAGGGCTCTAGAAATACATCCATATCAACTCCAGGTTGTGTAGGTCCAGAAATAAGAATGGTTAGCAAAAGATATTTTCTTTTTTGACACAACCATGAAGGAAGGTTGTATATTGTCATGATCACTGGCCATGTGTTGTGCGTGCTGCTCCTCTCGGCAAATGGATTCATTCCATCAGTACTCAGAGCAAACCTTACATTTCGTGGATCCTTGGCAAAGTCTGGATATTTCTTATCGAATTCTTGCCATTGCTTTGCATCGGCTGGGTGTCGTAACTTTCCATCATCTTTCCTTTCATCAGAAGCATGACAGGTCATAAGTTCCGCATCATCAGGGTTTGCAAACAAACACCTCAAACGATCAACCACAGGGAGATACCATATCACCAATGCAGGAATTCTTCTCAACGCATAATAGTCCACTTCGATATTGCTAGTGGACTTTGAACGTTTGTCTTGTTGAGTCTTTGTTTGTGTCTTCTTTCGCTTCCTCCCTGAAGAAACAGAGGCTGCATTCTCTTCCTCTTGATAATCTTTATTCGTCTTGTACCTACTAGCACCACAGTTTGGACAACTATCTAAGTCTTTATACTGATCACCCCGATATAGAATACAATGATTTCTACATGCGTGGATCTTCTCAACACCCATCGTAAGTGGACTGATTAGCTTCTTTGCATAGTACGTGTTAGCAGGCACTTTGTTCTCCTTAGGAAGAAGGTCTCCAAGTACACGCAATAAATCATTGAAACTAGCATCGGACCAACCATATCTAGCCTTAATCGTCAAAAACTGAAGAACAACCCGTAGTGTCGAGCACTCTTTGGTACAACCTTTCGACTCGTCGTACAAAGGCTCTTCTGCTGCCTTCTTCAAGGCTTCCATTCGCTTCATGAAGAATATTGATGGATCTGCACAATGGTTTATTATTGCCTCTAAGAAATCTGCATCTTCAATGGCATCAATGTTAACATGCTGAGTTTCATTAACATCGGACGTAGAATTATGAGTTTGATTGACATCTGCCATAGCATGATGGGTTTCATTGATATCTGGCATAGCATCACATTCATTGAGATATGGCATTGGACCCTCCACATTGATGTTACTTGCAGTGTTGTCAGTTGTCCGCATATAAGGTGTAAAACTACCCTCACCATGTTTTGTCCAAATCAAGTAGTCCTCCACAAATCCTCTGCAAACCAGATGAGAAGTGATTGCTTCCACATTGTCAAATATCATAATATTTTTACAGTCTGCGCATGGACAACATATGTGCTTTGCCTTTGTTCTCTGAGCATGTATCTTCACGGCATCAATAAATTTTTAGACCTCCACTACATAAGATGGGTCTAATCTTGATAAGTTGTACATCCATAATGACCTCTCCATATTTATCTGTAATTAGTTAGGAAAATATTGTATGTCACTCTAAAAACAAAACGAAAATAACCCCTCATAACTAAGATTCTATCCTCCATCAATTAAATAGATATGAAAACCTACCTCTTACAGAATTTACAAAATAAAAAATTTAAATAATTATTTAAACTCATTTTTATAATTATAAGAATTAATTAAACGAAGATGACATCTTGATTAACAAACCCTAAGTATAAACAAAAATAACAAACCCTAAGTACATGAAATACTAACTAACCCTAATTAATAAACCATTAATTACTAACTAAATTAATTAACTAACCCTAAGTACATGAAATATCTAACCCTAACTAATAAACCATCAATTACTAACAAAAATTATTGAAAAACCTAAGGTACATGAAATAATAACTAACCCTATTTAACAAACCCTAAGTATAGACAATAATAACTAACCCTAATTAACAAAACATTAACTACTAAATTAATTCATAAACCCTAAGTACGTAGATTAAAAAACTAAATTAATTCACAGTTTATAATTACAGGAAATAAGTATAACAATTGACAAGACTTTATAAAGTGTTAATCATTATTCTATTACATAGATCTACTCACAAGAATTCTAAAAAATATTTATTTTCTATAATCCAAGCAAGATACAATTTACTATGAATTTTTTTAAAAAATAGCTAAAACTCTCTCTCTTGCCCTAGCTATGAACCCTAACCCTAGATTTAGAGCACCTCCAATACAAGAATTGGACCAAAGAATCACTAAAAAAATGGCGGCAACGACACTAACTAACCTTTTGGAAGTTTCTCACCAAAGAAATGAAGTTCAAAACCTCCCCCCTTGGAATCGCCACTTCTCTGTCCGCGACTGTGCACACAACACGCGAGTAACTGTTCTTGTCTGGAGGTGGACGAAGGGAATTTATAGCAGCATTAACACAGACGGTTGGTAAGGAGGACCGCCTGTGTAAAACAATTTACACAGGCGACTCTCCTATCTCTACCGCCTGTGTTATAATGTCAGCCGTCTGTGTAAATGGTATTTACACAGGGGGTTGTCATTGTAAACCGCCTTACACAGGCGGTAGAGATAGGAGAGCTCTTGCTGGGCCCACCCTATTTTTTGTACTGGCATCATGAAATTGTGAACCGCTTGTGAAAAAAAAAACAACGTGCCAGCAAAAATGATTTTTGTAGTAGTGCTAGTATACTTTATTAAAAGAACAGCATTGCTAGATGCTATTAGTCTGCTATTGCTGGCGCTGTGCATGTGCAGCATGGTGGCTAGTAGAACTGCGTACGTGGAACAACAACGATAGAAAGATAGAGAACGACTCCACACCAGAGAATTCACGCAGGAGCCCTGTTCTAAATAGCGCTATTTAGCGTTTCTAGAAGATGAACGCTAAGCTATGAAGATTTTAACGCTAAACGATTTTTCCTGTTATTAGCAGCTAATAACGTGCTAAATTCGCTAAATTGGATTCGTTTAGCGTCGTTATTTGGCCTTGGGCTTCATTTCCATCGGCCCAATTAACTTGGAGGCTCGAATACTAGGGATATCATGTTATTGATGTATCATGTATGAAGCATGAACTACGAACTTTGATGTAATGTGTTAGTAAGACTTTAAACTATCTAACCCTATTATTCGCAAAAAAAGAACTATCTAACTCTATTGGTATTCATAATGTTTTCATCTTTATTATGTGTAAAAATTACATGATGTTTGATATATTTTTTGCTTGACTGCTAAATGTCTTAGCTCGCTATTAGCGCGCTATAGCCTTCCTTAGCTTTTTGAAGAGTCTGCCGCTAAGCCCGTTATTTAAAAAAGGGCGCGGGCGGAGGGATGGAGAACAGGACTGTGCATCCTCGGTTAGGGTCTCGGCCCCCTCGATGTTCATGGGCGACGACCCTCCATGGACGGCTTCGGGCGAAGGATCTCTGTCCATGTAGAGGAGAAGACGGCAAGGGGAGGGAGGGAAGGATGGCCGACAGGCAGAGGACGGCTGGCGGCGAGCGAAGGACGGCTGGTGACGGGCGGAGGACGGCTGGCGGCGGCGGCACCAGAAGAAGCCGCGGTAGATGAATCGTTACGTGAAATACATCTCTTCTCTACTCCTAAAAAGAGTAAACAGGAGACGTCAACACATTCAACGTGCCTCTCGGCTTCAACGTGCGCGCCGACAGATGGGACCCACTCGCTACAGTCATTCCCCTGATCCCCACACAAGCACCGGGCAACGGCGTCAGGCGTCCGGCGACCGCACCCCCACCCTTCCCCTCCGCCGGCAGCCCCCACCGTCCACCGGTGCCGCCGCGCCGTGTGTGCCCAGTCCCCCGCGCTGACCTTCAGAAGTAGCGACCGTGGCACCGCGGGAAACTGCGAGCCATCGGGCCACGACGTCAAGCCGTCAGGTGACTGCTCCCTGGCCCCCGCCGCAGCGCCTTGTGCGCTCGGCCACCCGCGTCAGCCGGTGGCCGTCCAGCAGGGGCGTGGTACTATGTGGCCTAACGGCCCTCTCGTATGTGCTTGTTCTTCTCTATTCCACTGCTCCCCCCCTCCCCCCACCCCCCCCCTCCCCCCCCCCCCCCCCCCCCCCCCCCCCCCCCAATTCCCAGATCTCATTCTCAGTGTTAGGATTTAGGAATTGAACTGTAAAGGCTTAGGGTTTGGATCTATCATATGTCCAATTGGCTAATTTGTGTTGGGTTTCTTGTTGCAGTTTGCCATATCACCTGGGTTATAGTTTGAAAATCTCATTCCAGAACATCTGAGCTCATAGCTCTATTGGTTGAATACCCTCACGTGAGTACTTATAAACTCTAAGTCTGAACCTGCACCTGCATTTGATACTATTGGCTCACTTTTCTTGGCATGGTCCTCAGTCTCATGTTTAGCCACCTTCTCTGTCTACTTATATTCTTAAAATAACCAAGCAATGAAGCAATGTAAGATTAGTATATATGCAATGAAAATCATTGTACTTCTCCATAAAAAATAATTCTACTTTCTTTTGCCCAAGTCATTCTGGGATCTAACTTTACTTTATTTGTTTTCTTCATAATTTCACATTTCTCAAAACGACTAGAGCTAAGTGCTAAATGGATCGTTTTCTCATCAGTTGCTTAGCTTAGGTAAACTAAATTTACTTACATAAATCTGAGAAAGAGTGGCACAATTTGAATATGGTGATATATGTAAATGAGAAATTTCATTGAGCAAAACAAACGTATCACTTGACCTTGCAGCTCAAACTGTTTAATACAAAGTTTCAGCTCCTCATAGATTGTTTTCAAATAATTGGTTCTATTGTTTAAACATGAATTCAACATAGTTTGCTTTCTCTTCAATTCTGGTTGCTATTGAGGAATTTGTACTGCATATACAGCTAAGTTGTGGTTACCTTGGATCAAGGCCTTCAGGCTTTTAAATATATGTTGCTGCAGGTGTGTGTGCTATTTGCTCTCATTGCTATCTATTTTTTTTTGTTGGCACGTGCAAAGTATCTGAATTCCCTCATAGATCCTTTCTAATGAAAGGTCTTGTTTTAGATTTTTCAAACTATATGCAGCCTTATTTTTATACATAGTTCTAAGTAATACTTTCTGGAATGAGAATTTCAAACTATAACCCAGGTGATATGGCAAACTGCACCTGCTCGGGTCTTCAGAATAAATAGATTATTGACAACATGTTTTTATCAGATCAGATAAAGAGGCTATAAAGGAAAAGCTAATTTTCAAATCTACAAATTGTTTCTTTTGATCAAAGGTAATATTTTTTTTATCCTATTCTTTATGGGTGCTTTCAACTATGAATTTTATTGTTGGTGGAAGGGCTTCACTGATTACAGAGTGATATGGTTTCTATTCCTGGTGCCTCCTCTTCAGCTCATTTACAACTTACTATTTACTGATAGCAAATTTGGCTAACCATTTTGTCCACTGGATTACTGGTATTTGGATAGTCTGTTCAATAATAGCAATGGGCCAGTGAGTAAGTGCTCTTTTGCTCTTCAATGTTGTTCCATTTTTTCCCCTGCGTCTGAATAAGGTTTCAACAACAACAATCTTTTTCATTTTTATGTGATCAGTACGAAGATTTAGGAATTTGGAAAACAATATATAGTTTGCAGCAATAGTTGTGTTTATCAGCAGTAGTAATATTTGAGGGATCAAAGTGCTTTTTTCCAAGATCTGTTTAAGCCAAATTTATGGCAGTGGTTGCAAAATTACGAGCTTGATAGTACATATTATAATTATTGGTAGTGAAGATGTAAATAGAAGCTTAATTTTAGTGAAGAATCAATTATTCCCTTTTGTTGGTTTATTTCTCTATCTGCCATACATATGATATTTGGCTTTTAAAAGGTGTTAATATCAAAACAATGGAAGTCGGTAGTTTGAGGAAGATGGGAGATATTAACCTTTTAAAATGTTGCTAACTGTATGTTTGTTTATTTGGAAGATGGGATATATTAGCCTTTTAAAATGTTGCTAATTGTATGTTTGTTTGTTTGTTCGATTGGTAGAGAATTAAGCTGTTGCCTTATCTGAATTATCCAAGTTAGGACCAAACTATTATATATCAGACAGACCACTACTAACTCCATTTTCCCTTTAATCAAGCTGCAAAGTACATCGAGTATGACAACTCTTTCAATGAGGATGAGAAGAAGCAACCTAAAGCTCTGAAAATCAGTTGCAAGCTCAACAAACATTGCCTGCAAGCTGAAACTGAAAGAATATCAGAGCAATCAGGCTCCGGTGCAGTATCTCCTGAATTTACTATCTGCAGTTTCGAATGGACTTACCCAGAATTTATTTGCACTAGGACTTATTGATGTTTGTTTCTATACATTATGTATGGATAAACCACAAGATCACTTTGACCAAGTGACTACTAGGAAGAAGCATGTGGTTTTCCTGATTGCTCAAAAAATATGAGATCCAACCATATCCCAGCTCTTTGAATGACATTCCAATTCCACTTTATGGTTTTTAGGTGATTTGGAGCATGAAGTAGAAAAGAAACCTGATGCAAAGGATGGGAAGGATGCAAAGTCAAGGTAATTGCCGGTTTTATGTCATGTTCTCACAATTTTCCATTAATATGACATGTGGCGTTAGCACTGCCAATATACTACCTGAGTCATCCTTGCATAAACTTGCAATATATCAACTATGCTGACTAAATAAAATTAGCAATTCAACAAGAATTGAAACAAGGGACACATATTTTTGTCAGCATTGAAATACAGAGTAGTTAATAATTTGTGGTATGCTTAGCAATTAACATTCATTTTAGATGACCTTACAATTCATCTTTTGTCAGAAGCTCGCTGGGAGGCACGCCGATTGCAGGGAGCCGAAAATCAAACGCAGAGTGGATAACTTTTGGCCGTCAGATATATGTGTTAACGATTTCTTTAGCACCATTTTATGAGTAGAGAAAGTTGTAGCCACGTTTGATTTTTCGACTATTGTAATCTCAGTCATAAATCATTGTTTAGTAACTGATAGGTCCACATTTTAAGAAGTGTCAGTGGTGTCATTTGTGAAGATGTAAGTTTCACGTGCTTTATTAATCATCAACATCAACGATGAAAATAAAAATTTTGAGGTTCCTGGACTACTATTTTTTTTTATTATGTTGAATCTGATTAAAATTTTTAAGACCCCGTAGCAACGGACGGGCATATGCTAGTGTACGTGAAAAGAGCAGAAGGGCAATAGGTCCACCGGTAGAGAAATGACCTTTGGTTGATTGCCAAAAACAGCTTTAATCTCGGCTAAAATTGCGCCCGGAACTAAAGAGACATTTAGTCTCAGTTGGTAATAGCAACCGGGACTCAGTCCCCTTCCAACGGCTACGGTTGTCAGACATTGTCAGAGAGGACTTTTAATCCCGGTTGGTGTTACCAACCGGGACTAAAGGCCCCCGGTTTGTGGCACCAACCGGGGCTAAAGGTAGGTCTTTAGTCACGACTGGTTATATGGACCGGGACTAAAGTCTCCCCTATTTGAACTTTTCTTCCCCCAGCCCGAGCCCAAGAGTTCCATTCCTTCACTCTGTTCTTGTTGTGTTCTTCACTGCTCTTCATGTCCTCTTCGGCCATTGCTTCACTTGATCATTTCTACGTCTCCATCGACTCGTTGAAAGGTTACTATCTTCAACCTCTCATGTTTTAGCGACAGCATATATTGTTTCTTGGTCTATGTGTGATTTTTCTTTATGATTTTATCTCTTTGCCATTTTAAGCTTCATTCACTTGACATTATTTGAATATTTTGAAAAAAGCAACTAAAACTAGTATTCTAAGTATACACCTTTCATTTCTACTATGTCTACCACATTTTATAGTTTAATTAGTTGAAAATAGAGATTTTAGTGAATTATTTAATTTAATTAGTTGAAAAAATAGAAATAGATTTATTTTTTCTAATAGAGATTTTAGGGTATTATATGTTCCACATTTCAAGATTGATTTAGCTTAGTTAGAGAATTATAGATTTTTAGGATATTATTAATTTATTTAATTTGTGGATTATATGAGGAATGTATGGTGGATTGTTCTTGATTTATATGCCACTTGAGCTCAACCTACATTCCATATTTAGATGAAAAAGGTAGCCACCTAGAATACTTTTAGTTGTATACATGACACATTTCATAATTTTAGAGAAATGTAAATTTTAGTTGTTTTAATTTCTTTGTTTAGAAAATGAGGAATTTATAATTTCTAGTTTGAAAAAATGAGTATAGAGAGTAGATGACAACTGCTTCGGGGTACTCGGCTGATCGGGTTCTAAAGCAACTAAGGTCAGACCTCCCTCTCATTACCTGTGGCAAGTGTATGCAAAAGACTGTGAAAGAGTATCGAGTGGGGAAGGCGGGTGTGAACAACGGTCGAATCTTCTATAAGTGTCCAGATCGAAATGTGAGTTATATATTTTGTCATATTTGATGGTTATGGTTAATTTCTATCTATTATACGTGATTGTTTTGATTAAAATGCTTATTTTGTATTCTATTTTCAGTGGGATAGCACTGGATGTCGCGACTGGTACTGGAAGGAAGAGTATGTTAAACACGTCGTGAAGGCTACGAAGGTTGATGAGGCAGTGAGCCAGCTCAAGAAGTCTGTCGATGTTGAGCAGACGAATGATGATATGTCTGCTTTAGTTGGGATTGGTCGGGAGATCATTATGCTAGTGGTCTTAGCATACACTATGTCGAGGCTTTCATAGAGCATACATTAGTATTTGTGTGACTCAGAAATGACACATGATGGTGTTCCATCTCCATCATGTTATTTTAATGTAGACCTTTCGTTCGGTATTTTATAATATCATTTTTTGACCAAAATGAGAAATTTAATTATGTTTTGGGTCATATAATGCAGACGATGACACGCCATTGGATGTACAATGTAGATCGCCGCTCTAAAGAGTTCATTGATGGCGTGCATTATTTCTTAAGAGTGGCTGAGGCAAAAAAGCGGGATGGTAATTTCATGTGTTGTCCATGCACCTTGTGCAAGAATTTGAAGGAATATTGTAGCTCAAGGACTCTTCGCTCACACTTGTTGAAGTCTGGTTTCATGTCAAACTATATTTGTTGGACCAAGCATGGAGAAACCAGAATTATGATGGAAGAAGACGAAGAAGAGCAATTAGACCCTGACGACATTATTGCTCAATATGATGACTTCAATGATACTGCAATGGTGGAAGCAGAAGAAGAGGCAGGGGCAGAGGACACACTCTCTGAAGATGATGCTCTTGGTGATGTCATTCGTGATGTACAAAGAGATTGTGAAAGTGAAAAGAGAAAGCTAAGTTGGACCACATGCTAGAGGATCACAAAAAACTACTATACCCGAGCGTCGAAGATGGGCAAAATAAGTTGGGTACAACACTGGAGTTGCTACAATGAAGGAAAAAAATAGCATATCCGACAAGGCATTTGGGCAATTACTCAAGATCCAAAAAAAGACACTTCCGAAGCCTAACGAATTGCCTACCACTACGTACGAAGCAAAACAACTCGTGTGCCCTCTGGGATTAGAGATCCTGAAGATACATGCATGTCCTAATGACTGCATCCTGTACCGTGGCAAGGACTATGAGAATTTGGATGAATGTCCCATATGTAAAGCGGCACGGTATAAGATTAGGCAAGATGACCCTGACAATGTTGAGGGCGAAAAGCGTCCTATGAAGAAAATCCATGCCAAAGTTATATGGTATGCTCCTATAATACCACGTCTGAAATGTCTGTTCAGAAACTAGGACCATGCAAAGTTGTTGCGATGACACAAAGAAGACCGTAAGGCAGACAACATGTTGAGACACCCTGCTGATGGGTCCCAGTGGAGAGCAATTGATAGAGAATTCCCGGAGTTTGCAGAAGACGCAAGAAACTTAAGGTTCGGTTTGAGCACAGATGGTATGAATCCTTTTGGGGAGCAGAGCAGTAGTCATAGCACTTGGCCTGTTACTATATGTATCTACAACCTTCCTCCATGGTTATGCATGAAGCGGAAGTCCATTATGATGCTGATGCTGATCCAAGGCCCGAGGCAACCTGGCAACGACATCGATGTCTTCCTGAGGCCCTTAGTTGAGGAACTCTTGTTTTTATGGAGCAAACCAGGTGTACATGTGTGGGATGAGTACAAACAGGAACACTTTGACCTACGAGCATTGTTGTACGTAACAATCAATGATTGGCCTACCCTAAGTAATCTTTCAGGACAGACAAACAAGGGATATAATGCATGCACACACTGTTTTGATGACCTTAACTGTGTATATCTGAAAAATGTCGAAAGGTCATGTACCTTGGCCATCATCATTTTCTTCCTAAGAATCACCAAGTTAGAAAGAAAGACAAGCATTGTAAAGAAGAAGTGAAATGAACCAAGCCTCGCAACCGAACTGGAGAGGATGTACTCGTCACACCCGGTTTTCCGAAGAATATCGAATGTTAACCATATGTGTGCCCAAGATGTCCACATGCCACATATAGCAACAAAATGGAGATTATCAAAGTAAATGCTTTATTATATATCGAAACATAGTTACAAAAAGACTTACATCTATATCAAAGCATCACGGAAAATATTCTTAGACTTCTGTCTTTGGGCCTCCATACTCCACAGGGACGGTTGACTGGGGGAGCACTCGCCTAGTACTCTTGGAACTCCAAAATAAACTCTTCACTTGAAACACCATCTGGTACCTATTCGGGATTTTTATACAAAGGTGGTGACAACAAGCGTCAGCTCACCATGCGTAGCAAGTATATCTATGGGGATGCAAGCTCAAAAGGCTGACTCAGGTTTAAGCGATAAGCAATTTTAGTTGGTCAAGTTTTATTAAATACATAACAATAGAAAATATAGGTTTAAACCCATTCCCATGATTAAGCAGATAGCTTCAATATTCCATCTCATCATCATCTCCATTTTAATATGAAAACAAGTAATATAATTGGAAAGATCCAGACCGCTCGTATCCGTGAGCACGGCTATCATGATAGATTTTAGAACTCTATAGAGTTTGTACAACTTTACCCTTGAGTCATGTTACCCTTTGCCCGAGGTTGCAAGTCTCTTAGCTCACTACCAAGGTAAGCCGACAGGGTTCACTACGAAGCCTTACACTAGCCACTCTAACAAGTTAGTAGCCACGCGAATGGGGCCCCCTTCGAGACGACTCTCTAAAAAGACCGCAGCCTCCAAGGCACATCAAGACAGGCAAGAGAACCATTCTTAACCGAAGCGCCCCTCTGCGTTACGAGTTGGTAACTACTAACCAGCTAGAGCAAACTAGCTTTACGACTAAGATCAGAGCCATGTAATCCTCAAGGTTATACGGACTTCCTGAGTTGTCTGTCCCAAATACAAACCTTATAGAGAGGTACTGGAGCATATGGGAAAAACTGCATCTCCAGCCCCCTCCTTGTCAAGTTTTATTAAAAACATTATCATTTTAGCCATGAGTCCATCCTTCCATTATACAAGTTCATATAAAGAAGTTGAGTGTAGCATAGCTATACAATTAAACTTATCATGCTTAAACCCCCCATAGGTAACAAGGATATGTGGTACAAGTATTTCTAGGTATATCACTAGGGTTTGAGTAAAATAGACACATGCATATGTATTACAAGTGATTTGATGAGTTTCTAGGTAACAAGGAAACCATAGGCTATACTTGCCTCCAAAAGCTTTCCAAACTCCTGAACTTTTCCTTCTGTTGGATCCTCTTGCGAAGTTCCACTTCTAACGGCGGCAAACAACTTGAACAAGCATCACATTTGAACCTAAGAACAATACACCAAGCATTAAAACAACATACATAATGGTTTTGAAAAGGTAGGGCTTCTACTACTAACGTATGAGCGCAAAAACACTAACCAAAACAGGAGCCGCGATCAAAAGATGTGAGAATTGGAAGGTACACATGGAAATGATTGGATTCAAAAGAGCAAGGTGGAGTTTGGACTAGCATAAACATATCCATCAGAACAAAAAGGATGGGATATGTGAATATGTACTTTGGAACATATCATGATCAATCAATGCACTAAGGCGGACGATAGATCAAAGGGAAACACGATATGGTGATTTGTGCATCGGTTGACCATAACCAGTGGTGGATAGCGGTGGTATGATGATCGATTGCATGGATATAAAAGAGACAAAAGGTGATACATTATTTGGGGTTGATAGTTATTGTATGAATCATGTGGTGACAAAAGGATATGATGTTGCAACCATCGGATAGCTAGGGAACAAGATTGCAAGATTTCATTGCGCGGTTGATCGGCATGTCATGAGCAGCGACATGGTGATGTTTAGAACTTCAATGTTGTGGTTCATATGGACAAGACAACTTTCAGAGATGTGTCTATGTATATCATACACATTGTGGTTGAATGGCTTGACCACCGAAGTGGCGAATCAACGGGAACGCGCATGCCAACCAGCATCAGCGCGGCTGCAGAACAACAAGACAGTGAGAAGAAGACATGAACATATATCCTTCATACTTAATCCTATGACCATGAAACTTTGCAGAGACATGTGAAAGTATAATAAGATATTGTAGCCAAAGGGTGCATCCATGGGGTCAATGGATCAATGGGAACGCCATTGCCATAAACAGGGTGGGCTGCTGTTGGACAGTAGGGGTAACAGAGACATCAAACACTATATCTCAGTCATATGGGATTGCATAGACAAACCAATTGGTGAGATCATGTGCAGGGATGTTAGGAACACGTACAAAAAAGGGCTTCGTGATTTGGATAGTGGATTGGTGGGGAACACCAAAACAACCAAGAGAGTTGTAATCTGCTGAATCAGCAGGAACAACGACACGGGAAAGATCATATCTCGAATTTCACAAGTTCTATGACCAAACCAATTTACAGGAGCGTGTTCAAGGATGTAAACAACAACTCCACCAAAGGGTTTCGTCACTGGAGTCACGAGACAGCAGATAATGCCGAATCCTTCAACAACAGTGATTCTGTCCCTGTTGGCAGCAACACCTACAACGGGTAAACATTGCCGGGGATCAACCAAACGTCATCCAAGGTACCTGAATTGCATAGGAGATCATGAAAACAGTATGAGGGAGATGATGGAGTGTTCTTCACCATGGAGAAGGCGTGGAGGATCAAGGGGATGCGCTGCCACGGCCGGAGACGATGATTCGGTGCGATGGAGCGCTGTTCTTGCGGTCCGAATGATTGGAGACACCATGGGGGAGGAGGAGGAGGTGCTGGGTTGTCTCCCTTATGTTCTTGGCGTGGGAGAGGAAGGGGGGGCATGAGAAACTGAAGGGGAGGCGTGAGGGGGTTGGGAGATAAAGGGGTAAGGTTGGGAGGTGAAGGGGTGGGAGGCAAAGGGTCATGAGTTGATATTATCCTTGCCTTTTTGATATTTCTTTTGTACAAAAAGGAGAGGAACCAGGGAGTTGACATGGGAGAGGGGATAGGAAGAGTTAGAGGTCACGGTGGGCGTTCGGTTAACCGAAACCGATTGGTTCGGTTCTTCGGGTAAACAACAAATTCAGTTCTAGGACTGGTAGGTACCGATCGGTTACTTAGAAAACGTAGAACCGAGGAATTTCGGTTTTGGGTAATTCGGTTCGGTTTCGGTTCTAACCGAGGAAACCGAAATTGACTTGGACGACGAGCAGACACCAGACACAGACGGAGAAGTGCTGGCTTGGGGCGGCGTCGGTCGGCTACGGCGGCCGGCGGGCATGGCTGCAGACAGTGGCGTCAGTCGGCTACGGCGGCCGGCGGGCATGGCTGCAGACAACGGCATCCACCATGTCAGCGCGGGCTCCGAGTCAGCAGGTGGCGGCGCGGGCTCCGTCCTTGCTCCTTGGTGTCCACCGGCGTGGGCTCCGTCCTCGGTGTCCCCCGGCGCGGGCACTAGGGCCTGGGCGACGCTGGACGGCTGGAGCGGAGGGACGCCGGACGCCGAGGGACGCCGGGTTGCGGCGGCGCTGCTGCGGCTTGCGGGGGCGAGGGCAGGGGCGGGGTTGCGGGGCTACGGCTGCGTCCTACGGGGGCAGAGGGGCGCGGCTTCAGTCGCCGGGGTCTCGAGGTAGACGGGGACTGAGAAGCTAGGGTTGGACACTGGTTTGGGCTATTTCCTATGGGGCTAAATGGGATGAATACAGGCTCACTTGTAATCTTCGTTTATCTCGGTTAACCTACCAAAAGAACTGATTTAACCTGCTCAATTCGGTTCCTGAGATATAGGAACCGAACAGGAACCGATTTTTTCGGTTTCGGTTCCGATTAGTTCGGTTCGGTTTTCGGTTTTCGGTTAAATTTGCCCACGGCGAGTTAGAGGGCTGCTTGGTCTTGGTCCACAAGGAAGAGGAGGACGGTTGGGCTTTGATCGAAGGCGAGAACAAAAGCAGGATTTGGACCGGGTTTGGCCCGAAGCGATGTTGGAAGGTGGAAAGATTTGGACTTGAACCATTAGCATAAGAGAGAGATATGGGGTATGGTTTACTAATGGACTAAGCATATGAAGTTGTCCCAAGACAAGAGAAGATGGAAGGCAAGATGTTGGGCTCGGCTCGATAAATTCTCAGAGACAGGATTATGGTTTGTGGAAAAACTTAGTTCAAAAGATGGGATCAAGGTCATATAGATTTAAAAGATGGTTCAAAAACAAATTGACTTTGATTAAGAGGAGAAAAGGTGGAGAGGAAAGATCATCCCATGTGGATGTTGCCCAAGTCAAAGAAAGCACAAAAAGTTAGAATTGAGATTAACATTAATATGAGACATGTGATTGATTTGACTTGAACAAAGTGATGGTGGCATTGAGAGAGAGAGAGAGGTACAATGATTGGTTATATAGCATAGACTTGAGATTTGGATAAGTCTTAACCAAAAAGAATTAGGAGATCAAATATAAGGAGGATGAAGAAAATATAAAAAAGAGAGCAAAACAAGATATGACTAGAGAGAGTTTTTAACAAGATGAAAGATAGAAGATCCATCAAGATTTTTGGAACAAGGATCAAGGTATATGGTTTGCAAGGACTTCAACAAGGATTTGGAGGTCATGAAAACTAGGTCAAAGATCAAGAGAGGTTTTATTTTGGTTCTAACCCTAGGTGCATTTCAAAAACTTTAAATCCATTTTTCATACATAAACACTATTCAAAGGCATGGAATGAACCAAACCATTAAATTAGATTCTTGAAACTTTTTGGAAACTGAGATTTTCCACTAAATAAATCGTCAATAACTAAATATATGTTGGAAAATTTTAGTAAATATTGAAATCATTAATTTTCTTTTATGTTTTCTAAGCCACATCCCAAAATATAAATTTTGGGGTGTGACAGTAGTTGATATGGTCAAGGATCTGCAAGTAGTCTTTGGAAAAGGACAAGGGGCCCTACCAGTTCCAAAGATGCAAATGGACATGCACCCATGTGGAAGAAGAAGTCCATATTTTGGGAGCTACCGTATTGGCATGTCCTAGAGGTTCGCTACACGATCAACGTGATGCACTTGACAAAGAATCTTTGTGTGAACCTGCTAGGATTCATGGGTGTGTATGGAAAAGCCAAGGATACACTTGAAACACGACAGAACTTGCAATACATGAAAGAATGAGACAACCTGCATCCAGAGAAGATAGAAGATGGACGCCATTATTTAAAGTCTGCTAACTACACTCTTAGAAAAGAAGAGAAGGAAATCATGTTTGTAGGATCTGAGGAAGGGTAAATAGCCTAGAAGGGGGGGTGAATAGGCCTATCAAAAATCAGCTTGAGCAGATGTGAGAACAAAGGGCGGCACTGTCGACCTATAAATAATGAACATAATGCTATGAGATTTTGCTGAGAGATACTAGGTGCCAAGATGAGTCCTTCCCTGTAAAATCAACACAAGAACCAGTTCGAAGACTGGTAACCACGGATTTTCTTCTTTTCTCTGAATCACCAACACAAACCCTAGCACAAGATATATATCAAGAACCAAACCCTAGGGGACGAGCACACAAGACACAGTGATTTATCCCATGGTTCAGCTCGCCACCAAGGCTTGCCTAAGTCCACGTTGTTGAGGTGCCACAAAGGCTTGGAGCTTTGCAACTCCAACTCAATCTCAAGTCAAGGAAGTGAATCCTTGAGATGAGGGGTAATTCCTTAGCTTCACACAGCGATTACAAACCTCCCCAGGCTACCACAAAGGAGGGGCAAGCTCTAGGGCGACGCCTAGCCGGCTAGGAGCAAGCTCCAAGGGTAACAAACCCTAGCACCGCTAGCCAAATGAGAACCACAAGCTCTTAGACTTTGGGAAGTAGTAGATCCTCTCTCTAGGAGTGTTTTGCTGCCTTTTCCCTCAAGAATCTATGCTTGGAAGTGTGGGATTGCTTGGAGGGTGAAGGTCAACAATGGAGTGAGAGAGAGGGAGAGAGAGAGCTCTGTTTGCAACGGTCTGATTTCGAGGAAGACGAAGGGGTACTGGACTGGTGAGGTGGAGACCTTTCCAGCCACTATTTATACTCTCGAAAAACTGCTGGGACGGGAGGTCGGCACTGCCGACCTAGCACAGAGACTCTGCTGGATGAGAGGTTTGGATATGTCTCTGGGCTAGCTGAGTATATGTCATTGGTAAAGATTGAGCATGTGATTCACATCTGACCATAATAGTATTAGAATCCCCCTTAATAGTACGACATTCCTATACTCAAATTCAAACCATAAAATGAATTTAAACCTTAGATGAGTAGAGAAGCCTCCATAAGAATTGGGGTACCTCCACCTTCTCTAACACTTCCTCTTTTTGCTATTACCTGCATGTCATCTCAATAGTTCTCATTAGTCCTTGAATTAAGTGATCATCAACACCAAAACCCACTTAGGGCTTGATTGCACTTTCAATGTTTGAATGTCTAGGAAGCATCAAGGTCCCATCTGGATTTTCATCCAATATAAAGAATATAATAAATGTGCCAGAGAAGAAATTCCTAAATTTAAAGTCTCATGATGACCACATGCTAATGACGCAATTGCTTCCGGTTGTGTTAAGAGGAAATCTACCTCCACATATACGTCTAGCCACTGTGAAGCTATGTGCATTCCTCAATGCAATTTCTCAGAAGGCAATCGATCCAATGGAACTACCTACTCTACAGAATGATGTGGTTCAATGCCTTGTCAGCTTTGAGTTGGTTTTCCCTCCATCCTTCTTTAATATCATGGAACACCTCCTAGTTCACCTGGTCAAGGAGATTAGTATTCTCGGTCCGGTGTTCTTGCACACCATGTTCCCCTTTGAAAGGTTCATGGGAGTTGTGAAAAAATATGTTAACCAACATGCTCACCCAGAAGGAAGCATCGCCAAGGGTTATAGGATAGAGGAGGTTATTGAGTTCTGTGTTGATTATATTCCCAACCTTAACCCGATTGGTGTTCCTGAATCAAGACACGAGAGGAGACTTAGTGGGAAAGGAACACTAGGGAAGAAAACATATATCGGTACGGGGGATGATTATTTCAACAAAGCACACTACACAGTTCTTCAAAACTCCTCCATGGTGGAGTTGTATGTCGAGGTACACAAGAAGTTCCTACGATCCCTAGTGTTGGGAGCCTTCTCAAGCAAGCACAATGAGTGAGAATGAATGTGAGGTGCAAGCGAGAACCCTAGGAGCCGGCCACAACACTTATATGGCTTCCCAAACCAAGCTAGTCGTTTGTCTCCTTTTTCTCAGCTCACTGGGGAGCTCCGGACGCTTGCAGACAGGGGGTCCGAACCATTGTCTGCGCGTTCGGACCCGCTGTGATTTGAACCAGCTTCTTCGCGCCTTTGCCTGAGCGGTCCACGTGTCTCTGGACGCTATGAATAGTTGGGAGTCCGGATCATCGCGCCTTGTGTCCAGACCCTTTGTAGAGAGAGTCCAAAGAGCACCATCTGCCCAGACGCTTGTCCGGAGTCCTGTGTCCGGATGACACCTAGCGTCTGGATGCCTTAAACAGAGGAGTACAAAGAGCTCCAACCTCCGGACGATGCGTCCGGAGTCTAGCGTCCGGACACATATTTGCGTCTGGACCTCCTGTCCAGAGAAGCCGAGAGCTAGGGTCTGCTTCCGGACGCGTCTGCGTTAGTCCGGATAGAGCAACCCTAGCGTCTGGACCCTGCGTCCGGACCTTCTCTCTTTTTCCAAACGAGTTGCTTCTTGTTCTCCAAGCTTCCATGTGCTAACACCTTGTGATCCACACACTTGTGCTCTGTGTTAGCCTTCATATTGAATTATCTTGGATTTGTTTAACAATTTTAGTCACTTAGGTTCATTTTAGATATGCAATGCAAATGACCTAGTGGCACATGATAACCGCAATCGACACGAGTTTTCCCTTCTTGATAGTAGGACTATCTATCCTAAATGTGATCACACTCTTTATAGTGTCTTGATCACTAAACCAAAAATGGCCCTATGATATATACCTTTGCCTTGAGCCCATTTTTGTTTTTCTCTTTCTTCTTTTCCTTAGTAATGGAGCACTTGATCCATCATGATCCTTCATGTAGCTCCACTTGTCAATTTGGATTACCTTATCTTGATCATATTCTTAGCAATAGGGTTAGTCCATAGGTTTCATCAATTAACCAAAACCAAACTTGGGCTTTTAGATGCTCAGAAGAGTTCTCCACTATCGGACTATGATCGGATTCTCCAAAAAGGCAATTAACAAGGAGAAGAATAAAGAGAGAAGAGCATGGAAGGGTGTCCTGCAGCTCGGGGAACAATCGAAGCTATCAGTGCCCCCGCTAGTTGTTGGGAATCAATATGGTTCAAACATGAGCGTGCTACAAGACTACAGTGGCAGGGTCAATTATGATGGTATGGAAGAGTTCTTGTTAGGAGCTGGTATAACCGCGAATCAATTTCTAGAAAATGCACTCATCGAAAATGCCACTATAGTCGATGAGTGGAAGAGAACTTATGTATGTGGCAGAAGTTTGTACAACCCTACGGCCCTCAGGGAACTTGGTACGCAAATGCGCTCGTTAAACTCGTGGTACATGGAGGCATGTACCAAAGCACAAATGACTGGATTTGTGTCAGAATTAGAGATGAACATTACTTCCGGGGTGATGACATTATATTTGTTTCATTTAGTGAGCTCCACCAACTATGCCATATGGACGCTCTAGAAAAATCTCTCATCAGCTGCTACTATCTGTAAGTGATCATTTCTTTTAGTAATCTGGCTATAGCATATGTATATGTATAGTAACTAACTATCCCCAAACATATATATGTAGATTCTTGATGTTATTGCTCAAACGTAAGGGAGACACGAATATTGGTTTCATTGATCCATCAATCATATTCTCGGATCCAAACACTCCCCGCGATCAATGGATACCTCAAACGGAGAGGAATCTTCGGAGGTTCTTGGTCAACCAAAAGACAAAATATTATATACTCTTCCCCTACAACTTTGGGTGAGTGTTGTTATCGTTTGCACAATTTGTCTTACTTATTACTCAATTTAGCATAAAGATATATATGTTGACTTTATAAACAAATGCAGTTTTCACTGGATACTCATAGTCCTCGATATGACTAGAAGTCAATTGGTAATCTATGACTCATTGAGAAAACCACTGGGAGATTACCAAGATATGATAGACATTATCAACGGGTAACTTTGATCTTTAAATATAGATTCTTGCTCTTTAACTACACCGCAAGAGTTAATTAACTAATGATCCAATTATTGAGCAGGGTTTGGGCTTAGTTTGTCCCGAAACACTGTCTGGATCTGGAAGTGGCACTAAAGGGTCCTATCCTGCTAAATGTAAGTTCTACTAGCTCTCATAATATGTTACCTTAACATGCTTTAACATATGCGTATGATGACGATAGTAATCGTTTTATATCTTACAGTGGGTTCTAAGGCAGCCACCGGGCAACAATCTGTGTGGATACTATGTTTGCGAGTTCCTCACGGTGTATGCAAGAAAAACTCTTAATCAGGCACTAAAAGTATGTGATATGTATATATAATACATCCATTTTATTTATTTGTTGCTATTAACTAAATCTTATGTATATTAACACTTGTTTATTTATAATGCAGATTGAAGACGCTATGGTTGCAGCACCAAGTGTTGCAAGTCGTCCACCTCAAAGGAATTCAAGAGACACTTGCTGGATTTCTTCTTGAAAAAGTGGTAAACCCTAAAGGCAAGTACTATTTTGACCCGGCCGAACCACTGAAGTCAAATCAAGACGAACATTTGTATGAGATTTAAATAGCGAGAGTGGTTGTGTCTTAAGTCAAGTATGAATGGATAGTGATGTAAATTTTATGTGCATATATATATTATACTTATGTATATATAGCTCCATAATATATTTATATAGAGAGTTTCATAGTTTATTTGTGTGTTTAATGATTGAAATTAACTTATAAGTGTGTGAATACATGTATTAGCAGCGAATACATGTATTAGCAGCGAAGAATACATATTTGAATACCTAATCTAATTGTAAAACCAAAATAAGCAAAACCCAAATCAGAAAAAAAGTGGCCCCCTGACGCACCCTTTAGTCCCGGTTAGTATTACCAACCGGGGCTAAAGGTCAGGCTTTAGTCCCGGTCCTCTGAACCGAGACTAAAGGTGGGACATTTAGTCCTGAATCCTTATTCCCGGTTCAGAAACCAGGGCTAAAGCCCCTTACCGACTGTGGACAAAGGTTGTTTCTCTACTGGTGGTCATTATGAGAAAATACATGTATTTAGGATTTTAAAATTAATTAAAAAAATTAAAATCATATGTATTACGAAGTGCACACGATTGGAGTCATATTTTAACAAAGCCAACATTACAAGTCATAGAATAACGAAACTACACGATTGTAGTCATATAATAGCAATTATCTCACCGGGAAAGGATGGAATGCAGACTCAGATGGGGTAACTTTACCTTTGGCAAGTCACGACGTGCGGCCCTGTATGCATCGGCAAAGTGCTATCCGACGGTTTACATCGTTTCCAGCAGATTTTTCACTTCTATCCGACGGCTTACATCGTTTCCAGCAGATTTTTCCCTTTTCTCTCACGCTGGTAGCTGGCGATGGAGGTTCACGCGCCGCACCGTACCGCTAGAGCTCCCAGACTGCTCGTCGCACCACCGTGGGAAGTGGCACCGCTGCAGCGCTCCTGCACGACGGCGTCATTCACATCTCCCTGGAGCTGGAGGGGGCGGAAGTCGAGACGAGGAAGTCCTGCGCTGCGCGCACCGACATTCGCGCCTCACCAGAGAGCGGAGAAGTCAAGCTAAGGAAGATCAACGCCGAGGCACAACGGAGGAGCTCTCCAGCACCATGACATCCTAGGGGAGGTGGAGCTCCTCGCTCCTGTGATGAAGATGACAACAGACATGGATGTCCGGAGCCCGCGCCGCCGCCGCCGCCCGCACGTCGGAATCTTCCGTGTCCAGCTCAGGGACGCCAGGAGCCACCATCCACGAGCTCAGCTGTGCGATGCAGGACGGTGCTAACTCCATGCTAGTGACCTGCTGCTTGGTGGGTGACGGCGTGCGTCCATGGTTGTGGTGCCGAAGTGTCGTGGATGTAAGAAAGCCAGAATTTTGGTAGAGTGAAGAGTTTGAGACATAGTGTCTGATTTGATTACTCTGTCTTTCGATTGCTCAAGACCCAAGAGATAGTTAAAGACCCATGGGTAAAGGTAATACGGGTGAGTTCAAAAGTTGGATTAGTTTTTTCTAATTTTGTTTGAAAACATGTGAACTTTTGAGGTGTGAAAGCATTGTAGTAACTCCTGGTCCAAGTTTATTAGATAGGCCTTGCTAGGGACTAGCAAAGGGTAAGCTTGGGGGAGCTTGTTGACGGTCATTAGCGTCAACTTTTAATACAATTATAAACATAATAAATGGATCGATCACATATAAAATGTAGAAATATACGGAGTTATCTAACAAATTCCATGAGTTTTGGTATTCTATTATTTTCTAGGGACTATTCCAGAAAAGCATATAAGGAGAATCAAATCAGAATAAATATAGAAGAAATCCCACGGAGATATAGTTGTCATTTAACTCAGGAATGACCCAGAAGACACCGGAAGGAAGCGAGACCCGAGAGGCCGCTAGGTGGGACCGTACGGCCCCACCCCATGCCGGTGAAAGCCCAAGTTTGGTTTTGGTTAATTGATAAAAACCTATGGACTAACCCTAGTGCTAAGTGCATGATCTAGCTAGGGTAATCCATCTTGACACATGAAGCTAGAAGGTCGACAATGGTGCATTGATCAAGTGCTTCATGGACTAAGGAAAAGAAGAAAGAGAAAAACAAAAATGGGCTCAAGGCAAAGGTATATCATAGGACCATTTTTGGTTTAGTGATCAAGACACTCTAGAGAGTGTGATCACATTTAGGATAGATAGTCATACTATCAAGAAGGGAAAATTCATGTCGATTGCGGTTATCATGTGCCACTAGGTTTGCATTACATACATAAAATGAACCTAAGTGACATGAAAATAGAGTTAAATCCAAGATAATTCAATATCTTGGAGAAGAAGAGGCATCTCGGTTTGGAACGAGACAGAGCTCCGGACGCAGATCCGGATGCTAGTGAGATGCGGTCGGGACCAATGAAGATGCGTCCGGAGGCATACCCTAGCCTCGGCTGAAACATGACAGAAGGTCCGGACACTGTTGTGTGTCCGGATGATGACTCCGGACACGTGTCTGGATGTTTTTGAGCTTTTGGATGCTCTCTGTGTAGCGTCCAGACGCTAAGTGCAGTCCAGATACTGGACACCGGACAAGCGTTCGGAGCTAAGGAGCTCTCTGGACTCATTCTGTGTAGGGTACGGACGCAGGCGACGATGGTCCGGACCAGCACTATTGCAAGCATCCGGAGGTGACGTGTCAGCTCCTGAAAGAGGCGCCAACGGCAGGATTCAAACACGAGAGGGACCGGATGCGCACGGGATGGTCCGGACCCCCATGCAGGTAGCGTCCAGAGTGACACAGAAAGCTGCAGTGAAGGGGCAAAATAGCTAGCTCGATTTGGTTGGCTATATAAGTGTTTTGGCCGGCCTCTAGGGACATCTCTTGCACCTCCCATTAATTCTTACTCATTGTGCTTGCTTGAGACAGCCCCCAACTCATCTCTCTTTGCTTGTGTTGCTAATTCATCAGAGTTTGAGTGAACCAAGTGCTTGATTATTGCATTGCATATTAGTGGCACTTGGTCATCGTCATCGCCGTGGGATTTCTTGTTATTCTTGGTGTTTGCCAACACTGACGACTTGGCGATTGTGGAGAAGCTTCGGCACTTGTTGGTGATTGTTCGTGGCCGGCTTCATCGATTGTGAGAGGGCTTGTACCCACCTCGGCGGAGCGCCAAAGGGTAACTCTAGTGGATTGCTAGTGTCATTGAGTTACTCTCATTTGGGTGGATTCTAGTGGCGCCCGGGTAGTGGGCTAGGCTTGTGATTGCCTATTAGCCACCGAATCACCATTTGAGTAGTCGACACAACGGGGACTAGCTTGGTGGCAACCAAGTGAACCTCAAGAGAAAAATCATTGTGTCATCTTGTCTCCCGGCTACTCTTTGGTATTTTTGTGATTAGTTCTTCATATTGACATCCCTATATCACAAGGCATCGGTATAACAATCACCTCTATCCTTTGCATTTACTTTATTCCTTATCTTGTCTAGTTGGCTTGCTACTTAGTTCTTTTGTTAGTTGTTCTAGCTTGCTTGAGCTAAGTACCTTAGGTTCTTGCTATTGTGTGTAGTCACTTAGTTAACTAGAATTGCTTGGATAGGTGGCTTTGCACCCCTAGTAGAGCTAGAGCAAAAAGCTTCGTTTTAGTGTTATCTAATCCTTTGCTCTAGTGGTTTGTAGAATTTTTATTAGGCTATTCACCCTCCTCTATCCATCTAGGACCTTTCAGCTGGTCGACACCCGCTGGGCCCACTGGCCACCGCCTTCTGGAAGCTCCTCCACCGCCTTTGAAGAGTCATCTCGGCCCTACGTTAAGTCGGTTTGATCCTACGGCTCTCGTGCATCCCACTAGGATATAAATAGAGGCATTTACCCCCTAGAGCCAAGCCAGATCAGAAGCTCAAGAGAATGAAGCCATAACTTCTATCTAGTAGATCTAGGCCAACAATCAATAGATATTAGTTCCATGTAGAGCTAGCTCTATTTAGAGATTAGAGATATAGAGTTGGAGAGTAGAGTTCTGGAGGAGGTCTGGCCTATCGGTGCTTCTTCATCGATGTACTCTTTGGGATCAGATTCCTCTCGCCCAGGAGCTGTATTCTGAGATACCCTAGCATTCGACTTCTGGTTCAAGTAAGCAATATTATCCTTATTGTTCTTTATGTTTGCAACTCTTCTTGGGTGCTTTGATCTTGATAGCTTCTTGATTAAAGTAGTAATTTGTAGTGTAGGCGTGGTGCCTAGGCTAAGGTTTACTTGTGAATTTCCCTTGATTTTTTGGATAACAGTAGCTCGCGTAGGTGACTCTTATAGCTGCATTGATTCATCTGTAGTCTGTTTCTCGTAATAGGTTTGGCAGGCATAAAGGTGCTTGGTAGGAGAAAACTCTGTTTTCTACTCTTATTTAAGTCATTGCCCTTAAAGATCATAAAAGATAACACTTACCCAGTGACCAGAACTAGATAGTCCTTGGTTCTTTCTTCCTCACAACACCGTTCCTTTGGCTTCGATATTTAAAACTGGGTTATCTTGGTAAAGTTGAAAGGTTCTTGTGTGATTTTGGGAATTGAGTGACAACTTAGTTAAACTAATATGTGTTTAAGTGATATATACATATATAGGAAATTAGTTCACAGGTGATAGTGTGATGAAGGAGCTTATTGCACATGAGAAATGACATGGAGTCATGTGATCAAGGTGGAGAAGATCAAGATGAGGCTTGGCTTGATGGACCAGTGATCATGTGATCAAGTGATGGCTTGGCTTGATCAAGTGATGGCTTGGCTTGATGAGACATGACATGTGTAGAATCATGGGCCCTTGTGTTTAGGCGATTAACGATAATACTAGGTCACTATGACTAACGTGTGTTTTGCAGAGGCAAAGTTAGTTGTGTTAGGTCATTAGTGACGTATTTTGAATGGGCTTAATGGATATTCATGCCCCAAGATGGAAATCGTTTCGGTTGCAAAGGATGATGAAACAAGTTGAAGACTAGGCTAGTTCTTAGTGCCGTAAGGTTGAGAAGGGCACTAAGTATAGCTAGGGCTTTTGTTTTTCCTTTGACCGTACTATAAAGGGGGGTATGAGATTAGTAGCTTGACCTAGGAGAGTTTAGGAGAGTGGGTATATGCACACTTGTCACAACTTGTCCTAGAGACCTTGCTTTCAGCCCTTGATAAACCCTAGAAATGGTAGGAGCAAAATCACTTGAGAAACCTCAGCGAAAACAGTTGATTTAGAGGGAGAAAGAGGCTCCGGACCACTTTGCTAAGTGGGCGTCGGACCAAGGAGAGTGGTCCGACGGTCCCTGACTTAGGCATAATCTCAGCTCGAGGAGCTCCGGACCACCTGTCTGGAAAGCGTCGGACCATAGGAGAGTGGTCCAGTGGCTTGGTTCAGAGACAGAGAAGGCTTCGGACTAGTCCAACGGTTAGTCCGACGGCTAGTCCGACGCCTCAAGACAGGAGGTTGAGTTCATGCAGAGAGCTCCCTGGCTCCAGACCAAAGCGTCGGACCAGGGCACCGGACCAAGGAGAGTGGTCCGGTGGTTCGTAAAAGAGAGGAAGTTTTTCACTCAGAGAGCACCGAGGCTCCGGACCAGTGCGTCGGACCAAGCAGAGTAGTCCGACGGTGCCTGAGTTTGAATCCAGAGTGAGCTCCGGACCAGTGTGCATGGTCCGGTGGTATGAGCTCCGGACTAGTCCGGTGGCTTCGCAGAGAGAAGAAAAAGTAAAAAAAACGGCTAGTTTTGGAGGTGGGGACTATTATAGTTGCCCCCTTCGTCCTTAGAGGGATTCTTGGCCATTGTTTCAGCTAGTGACACCTTGAGAAATCTTTTGAAGAGTCAGGAGGCTAGTGAGGGAGAGATTAGAGAGAGTTCATCTTGTTCTTCCCTCCTAGAGTGATTAGGAGTGACTTGTGTGCATCCATCCACCTTCTTAGCCTTGAGTGGGTCAAGTGAAGGTCTTGTGCTTGTTACTCTTGGTGTTCGACAACACCTAGACGGTTTGGTGGTGTTCGGAGGAAGTGATCGCCGGGAGATTGTTGGCGGCTCTTCTCCAAGCTCTTGTGATCGGTTGTGGGCGATTCACCGAGCCGGAGTGGCGAAGAATCAGCCCGTAGAGAGCACTCTACCCTTGCGCGGGTAGAGGGGGAGTGATACCTTGCGAGGTGCTCCAACGAGGACTAGGGGGGGTGTGTTGACACCTCGATACCTCGGGAAAAAATCGCTGCGTCACTGAGAATTTCTTTTCCCTAGCTCTTTACATTTCCGCATTACTTTCCGTCTTGTTTTTATCTTACCTACTAGAATTGCTTAGGTTGCTTTTAATTCCTATGAACTGCTACCGCTTTCTAGCTAGGACACACGGATCGTAGGCACTAGGGGGTGATTGGCATTTGATAGGTTTTTATATTTGCTTTAGAAATTTAAAACAAGCCCAATTCACCCCCCCCCCTCTTGGGCATCTTGATCCTTTCAATTGGTATCAAAGCAAGGTTGCTCTAAATTAGGCTTCACCGCCTAGAGCAAGATGTCCCATGGGGATGGACCGCCACCCATGTTCGATGGGGATGACTTTCCGTATTAGAAAGTTCGGATGGAGGCCTACCTTGAGGCCGTGGATGTCGGCGTTCACAAAGCCGCCACCCAAGGTGGATCAGTGTTCGCAGAGGACCCATACTTTGAGAAGAACAATGCTAAGGCAAAGAACATTCTTTTTCGTGGCATTTGCAAGGATGTGTTCAACCGTGTGCGAAATTGCAAAACCGCACATGAGATTTGGACAAACATTTGTGCTCTTCACGAGGGCACTAAATGTGAAAGAGAAGAGCGTTATCACCTCATCATTGCTAAGTTAAATGCTTTCACTATGCTATCTCATGAAAATGCTAATGAAATGTATTCTCGCTTGAATGTGCTTGTAGAGGAGTTGAATGGCCTTGGGCTCTCTCAAATGACACCGGCCAATGTGGTGCGCAAGATACTTTGTGTCCTTCTAATAGACAAGTATACCCACATCGTCACGGTTCTTCATCAAGGCGATCTCTCCGCAACTACACCAACGCAAGTGTTGGGCAAGATCAATGCTCATGAGATGTACATGAAGATCAATGATGGAACTTCATCATCCTCCAAGAAGAAAGAGAAGGAGGAGAAGAAGGACTTGGCTCTCAAGGCATCTTCCAAGGAGAAGTGCAAGATTCAATATGTCGTTGAGAGTACAAGTGATGATGATGATGAAGACAACATCGCTCTCATGGTGAAGAAGACCTCCAAGATGATGAAGAGGCTAAACAAGAATGGAGTCAAGTTTGACTCAAAGAAGAAGAAATTCTTCACAAGCTCTTCAAGGAAGCCAATCTCCCAAATGAAGTGCTACAATTGCGGCACTCTTGGTCATCTAGCCCATGCATGTCCTGAAGAGAAGAAAGACAAGTTCAAGAACAACAAGTTCAAGAACTTCAAGAAGAACAAGGGCGGTAATGATGACTCAAGTGATGATGACAAGAAGCAAGACAAGCCATACAAGAAGAAGAACTTCAACTTCCACAAGAAGAAGGATGGCAAAGCTTACATTGTGGGTGATTGGCTCACCGATATTGATGATTCAAGTGACTCCTCCGATGATGAGAGTGAAGAAGAGAAGGTGGCCGCTTTGGTGATTGGTTCTTCGATTCCACCGCCACCTCCTCCTTCATTGTCGGGCTCATCCTCTACACATCTATGCCTTATGGCTAAAGGTGACAAGAAGGTACAAAAAGAGGACGATGGTGATGACCTCTCTAGTGATGATAGTGATGATGAAGAAGCACCTTCCTATGATGAGCTAATTAAAATTTGCAACAAGTATGCTAGCATCATAAGGAAGTACAAGAGTAAAAATGACAAACTTCTTGAAATTAACTTGCATGATAAGCTTGACAACTTGTCTAGTGCTAATGATGATTTGAAGCTTGAGATTAACTCTCTCACATCTAGCACTAGGGAGCTCAAAGCCTCTCTTAAGCAAGCCAATGAGAAACATGATAAGCTTGAGAGGTCATCCCAAGAGCTCCTCACAAGGTTTAACTTGCTAAAAGATGACTACAATCAAGTGAAAAATGATCATGGTACACTAGTGGTAGCAAATGAATTACTTACTCAAGATCTTACACATGTTGCTACTAACCCGTGTGCTAAGTGTGCAAGTGCTACCTCTTGTGATATCGAGCTTGATGATGTGGCTCTTGAGCAAAGTGTAAAGTGCAAGGGCAAGAGAGTTGTAGAAGCCGACAAGTATGATGATTATATGAAGATGAGTGAAGAGAACTCAAAGCTCAAGGAAGAGCTAATCAACCTCAAGGTAAACAAGCCCTTCACCATCAAGCCGGCTCAAGAAGAAGACAAAGATGCTATCACTTTGATCAACTCTCTTCAAGAAGAAATTTCCAAGCTCAAGAATGACAATACCAAGCTTACAAGTGGCCTTGAAAAGTTCACCAAGGGCCATAATGTCCAAAGTGAGCTTCTAATGAGCACCGTCATGAAGAATGACAAGACCAGTATTGGGTACAAGTAGAACCAAGTGATGAAGGCCAAGGTCAAGATTGAAGCCAAGAACAAGTACAATGGCTACAATCAAGAGAAGCCAAAGCCCAAGCCTAAGAGGTGTTTTGGATGTGGACAAATTGGTCATCTATCATTTCAATGCAAGACTCCACTTCCCAAGACCTTGCCCAAGCACACTAGGCCATTTGCTCATGATGCTCACTATGTCATCAACAAAGATTCCAAGGGTAGACCACTTGTGGTGTTTCTTGGACCTCCAATGAAGAACAAACCTAGGGTTCTTTGGGTTGCTAAGGAGTTGGTTGACAAGGCAATGGGGCCCCGCACTAAGGGGGTTCCCAAACAACAAGCTTAACTCCAAGTTGCTTGTGTGTAGGTGAACTACAAGACCGGTGGGAGCCATTGGGTAATTGATAGTGGTTGCACTCAACACATGACCGGCGACCCCCGGATGTTCACCACACTTGATGAGGATTGTGCAAATCAAGACAAGATCACTTTTGGGGATATTCAAAGGGCAAAGTTCAAGGCTTAGGCAAAGTGGCTATATCTCAAGATCAATCAATTTCAAATGTCTTGCTAGTACAATCATTGAGCTTCAACTTGCTATCGGTTGGTCAACTTTGTGATCTCCGGTTTCATTGTCTCTTCACTCCAAATGAGGTGATTGTGACCAGGATTGAAGATTCATCAATGATATTCAAAGGGTTCCAGCACAACAACCTCTACTTAGTGGACTTCACTTCAAATGAAGCAAACTTGCAAGCTTGTCTATTCTCCAAAAATTCTTTGGGTTGGCTATGGCATAGAAGATTAGCTCATGTGGGCATGTCAACCTTGAAGAAGCTAGTCAAGAAGGAAATGGTTAGAGGAATCAAGGATGTGGTGTTTGAGAAGGACAAACTTTGTAGTGCATGTCAAGCCGACAAGCAAGTGGCAAACACTCATCCAACCAAAGCTTTCATGTCAACCTCAAGAGTCCTAGAGTTGCTACACATGGATCTATTTGGCCCTACCACCTATGCTAGTCTTGGAGGAAATCTCTATTGCTTAGTGGTAGTGGATGACTACTCTAGGTACACTTGGGTGTTCTTTCTTCACGACAAGGGAGAGACACAAGGCATCTTCAAGAAGTTTGCTACAAGAGCTCAAAATGAATTTGATGTGAAGATCAAGAAGATTAGAAGTGACAATGGCACCGAATTTGTGAACACAAAGATTGAAGATTATTGTGATGAAGTTGGGATCAAGCATGAGGTGTCCGCCACATATACTCCACAACAAAATGGTGTCGTAGAGAGGAAGAACCAGACGCTCATAACTCTAGCAAGATTTATGCTTGACGGGTACAACACTTCGGAGAAGTTTTGGGCGAAGGCAATCAACACCGCTTGCTATGAGGCAAACCGTCTCTTCATCCAAAGGCTATTAAAGAAGACCCCCTATGAGCTTGTTAATGGGAAGAAGCCGGATATTTCATTCTTCCGGGTGTTTGGTTGCAAGGTGTACATCTACAAGAAGCGCCAACACTTGGGTAAATTCCAACGGTGGTGTGACATTGGTTTCCTTGTTGGTTATTCACTTAAATCCAAGGCATACCGTGTATTTAACAAAGCCACCGGCTTAGTTGAAGAAACGTATGACTTGGAGTTTGATGAAACTAATGGCTCCCAAGGAGCGCTTGAGGATATTGATGTAGGTGATGAACCCTTGAGGGAGGCAATGAAGAATATGCCAATTGGTGCTATCAACCCGCAAGAGGTGGAAGAAGTTGAAGATGAAGCAAATCAAGATCCTTCTCCACCCCACACGCCTCAAGTTGATGAAGGAGATCAAGTGAGAGAAGCTCAAGAAGACACTCACATTCCTCAAGATCAAGCCGAGACCGAAGAAAGCAATGTTGAAGCACCGCATCCTCCTCCTCAAGAGACAAATAGAAGATCAACCTCTATCCTTCAAGCTCACCCCCATGATCAAATCATAGGGAGTCCATCAAAGGGAGTAATGACTCAATCTAGACTTGTATCTTATGTTGAACATCACTCGTTTGTTTCCTTTGTTGAGCCTACTAGTGTAGAAGAAGCACTTGGGGATCCGGATTGGGTGAATGCCATGCATGAAGAACTCAACAACTTCACCCGGAACCAAGTGTGGACACTTGAAGAGAAGCCAAAGGATGCAAGAATCATTAGCACCAAGTGGGTGTTTAGGAACAAGCAAGATGATCAAGGCGTGGTTGTGAGGAACAAATCAAGATTGGTGGCAAAGGGGTTCTCTCAAGTAGAAGGACTCGATTTTGGAGAGACCTTTGCTCCGATTGCAAGACTTGAAGCCATCCGTATCCTTTTGGCGTATGCCTCACATCACAAAATGAAACTCTTTCAAATGGATGTGAAGAGCACCTTTTTAAATGGTTTCATAAATGAACTTGTCTATGTCTCACAACCTCCCGGGTTTGAAGACCCAAACTTGCCTAATCATGTGTATAGGTTGTCCAAGGCACTCTACGGATTGAAGCAAGCTCCAAGAGCTTGGTATGAGAGGCTAAGGGACTTCCTAATTAAGAAGGGCTTCAAGATCGGGATCGTCGACACTACACTATTCACCAAGAAGCTTAATGGAGAGATCTTTGTTTGCCAAGTATATGTCGATGACATTATATTTGGGTCAACGAACCAAGACCATTGCAAGGAGTTTGGTGACTTGATGTCCAAGGAGTTCGAGATGTCAATGATTGGCGAGCTAACCTTCTTCCTCGGCTTTCAAGTAAAGCAAATGAGAGAAGGGACCTTCATCTCTCAAGAAAAGTACACTTATGATCTACTTAAGAAGTTCAAGATGGAGGATTGCAAGCCAATCAAGACCCCAATGCCAACTAATGGGCATCTCGATCTCGATGAGGGAGGTAAACCGATTGACCAAACTCTTTATCGCTCTATGATCGGTAGTTTACTTTACCTCACCGCATCTAGGTCGGATATCATGTTTAGTGTGTGCATGTGTGCTAGGTTTCAAGCAAACCCTAAGGAGTCGCATCTTTGTGCGGTTAAAAGAATCCTTAGGTACATAAGGCACACCCCTAGCATGGGTCTTTGGTATCCCAAAGGAGCTCCCTTCCAACTAGTTGGCTATTCCGATTCGGATTACGCCGGGTGTAAGGTTGATAGGAAGAGTACCTCCGGCGGGTGCCACATGCTAGGAAGATCACTTGTTTCTTTGTCCTCAAAGAAGCAAAACAGTGTGGCATTGTCAACCGCCGAGGCGGAATACATTGCCATGGGAGCAAGTTGTGCACAAATCTTATACATGACCCAAACACTCTTTGATTACGGCGTGTTTTTAAAAGAAGTTCCACTTTTGTGTGATAATGAAAGCGCCATAAAGCTTGCTAACAACCCGGTTCAACACTCTCGCACCAAGCACATTGATATTCGCCATCACTTTCTTAGATATCATGTGGCTAGGAAAGACATCACACTAGTTGGAGTTAAGAGCGAAGATCAATTGGCGGATATCTTCACTAAACCACTCGATGAAACAACCTTTTGTAGGTTGAGAAGCGAGTTGAATGTGCTTGATCACTCTAACTTCACTAAAAGATGAGTTTGTGTGAACCATGCATTCATATGTAATATAACATGTTTAATTTGGTAATGCATATAGGCTTGGCTAACGCGGTTAAGATAACCGCCCTCAAAGCGTGTGACAAAGCTTAACCACGGTTTAAACTTGCAAGCAACCTAGATTCAAATTATGTTTTGCATTGCATATGCATGAGTGTTGCTCATTCGTTTCTTTTCGGTTAAGTTTTTTGGTCATTATTAGGTTCAACACTTAGGGGGAGCAATTCAATGCTCTAGCTTCAGCTAATACCCCTCTTGTGCCCCTAAGGTGACCCTTGGAGCTTTATTGAACTATTTTCTTATGAAAACTAATCCTAGCCTATGGCAAACTACTTCTAAAATTGAGAGCTTGAGAGATGGTTCTTATGTTAAGTCCAACAAGTGTTCCTCTTTGCTCTTTTGTGTTGGTACTTGGCTAAGAGAAAAGATTGGAGAGAAAAATAGGAAAATTTAGAGCAATTTTAAGCACCGGACCACCCTCCGAACCACTCTGCAATGGTCCGACGCTCTGTTCCTCACTGCATAAAACTTCTCCAGCCAAAAAATCCGTCGAACCAGAGTCCGACACTCCTCCGGACCAATGGCAAGTTGTCCGGTGACTCTGCCAATTCTATCTATGCACCGTCGGACCAGTCCGGTGAGTCGTCCGATGCCCTAGTCCGGTGGTCGGGTGCTCACTATTTTTCCCTCTCTGGTACCGTCGGACTACCCGTCGGACCAGGCTCCGGACTAAGCAAAGTGGTCCGACGCGTTCAAATTTTGCGGATAACCCCCCCCCCCCCGCGAGCGGTTCTGTTTCAGCAGAGTTTTCCCTTCCGCCGTCCGTACGCCGCGCTATGCTCCGCCGCCGCTCTGCCCTAGTGCCACCGCTAGCTCCCCTGCATCCTACTCGCCGCCGGTGAGCCCTCCACTTGAGCTCCGCCGCCACTTCCCCTCTTGGTAGCGCCCCGCCGCAGCAGGGCTCCCCTCCATCGCCACCACCTTCCACCGTGCCACCCACCTCGCCGCCGGGATCTCCCACCTCGCCGGCGAACTCCAAGCTCCCTGCCGAGCTCGTGCAAGCCACCTAGGGTTTCCCCCCTCTTCTCCATTGTCCCTGCCTGCAAAGACCAAGGAAGATACTCCCCCCTTAGGGTTTGCCCTAACCCTAGGGTGATTTTCGACGCGTTCGTCCTCGAACGAATTCACTTCGTCATCATCGTCCTCGCCATTTCTCGCTAGGGTATGGCTTTCTTCATTCGACGTCGTGTTGTCGAGTCGTAGATAGTGTCATGCCCTAGTATTATTCCTTGAAAATCCATATTCAATACAATTCACTATTTCTAAATGTCAATTGCAATTCTTCAGTTGGCGCATCTCCTTCGGAGCGTGGTTTGGAACTTGAAATTGCTCTGATTAGATACGCTTTCTTTCCTCAGGTATCATGACAGCTTTTCATTCTATCACTCATCTAGATGCTTGCTTCTATACGGATTCTTATCTCTAGATTTTATATATGCTTATATGTATACCCTGTCTATTCTATCCAGCAGCAGTCAGTGGCAGCTTAAACTCGGGGCAAAGCTCACGAGTAAGGATTGAGGCAAAGCCTCAGAGGTTCAGTCCAGTGGCTTGCAGGCCCCTCTTTCAGTTGTTTGGTCAGTGGGCAGTGGTTCCTACAGAGATCAGTTGATTGTGACAGAGCATCAGTGGTTCTTCCAGTTGGCAGTGGCTCATGTGTTTGACAGTTGTCAGTGGGCAGTGTTTCTCTGATTGATCCAGTATGACTCATAGTACTCGTGCTCGCGCAGCTGGGTCAAGTGATGATACTCCGCCTCCTCCACGTCCTTCCAGCGATAAGGGCAAGAAGCCAGTTGTTGAGAAAGCAAAGAAAAAGAAGCGCAAGATCACAAAGGCTGAAAAAGCCGAAGCAGTGGCCGATGCAGCAGACCGCGCAAAGCGAGGCGGTCGCTGAGGGACAGTCAGACTTGGCACTCCTCCGTGGGATCTACCTTCTACTCCTCCAGCTGGGTCACATACCGAGGATACTCCAGAGGAGCCAGAGCTTGTCATTGAAGCTCTTGGGACACCATTGGCACCACGCTCCTGGGGGCGTTCCACTCGCTCCCAGTCAGCTCAGTCACCTCAGTCAGTAGCTCCCACAGCAGCTTCAGCTTCAGTTCACCTCGATCTGAGGAATCTTACATCGAAGCAGGTGAAGAAGCTACAGTTTGTTGCTTTAGAGAAGTGGTGCCCGGATCAGCGTGACCCCAGAGCCTCACCCAGTTGGCACACACCTCTCATGGAGGATTTCTATAGAGCAGCTCAGCTTACCAGTATTCAGATTCGACCGCACAGGGTTTGCTCCTTAGAGATCATAGTTGAGCTAGCTGGTGAGGAGATCAGACCGTTCCTTACTTACCTTCCGGGACTAGCTGATTTACTTGGCCGTTCCGGAAACTACATAGAGAGATGGGTCAGAGAGTTCTACACCTCAGTGTGGGTTGATCTAGAGCACAAGTTTGTGCAGTATACTTTCAGAGGCGAGCGATACAGGCTATACTTGACTAGGCTCAGAGAGATCTTTCGCCTCCGTCAGCAGGGTGGCGAGCTCGATTTACATTATGAGTGCTACAGAGGAGCTTCCGTGCCTCGCAGAGCTCGAGGTGGGTGTACACTGTCAGTTCAGGAGGTGGCTCCTCTCTTCAAGCCACCCTTCTCAGAGGGCTCCAGACGTAGCCCAGCAGAGCTCAGACCCACCGTTCACAGGTTGAACGAGGTCCTCCGTCGTACTTTGCTTCCTCGCACGGGTTACAAGGAAGGACTGACAAATATGCAGTAGCTACTCCTTCAAGCCCTAGTATCTCAGACACCGTTCGACATCGCAGACTTTCTTGTGTCAGAGATAGAGGACGTGATAGCAGATGGTATGAGGGCACGTCGATAGTTTCCCTATGCTCATTGGATTTCATCGATCATAGCTATTGAGCTTGAGGGAGCGAACCCTGGACTCCGTGCCCTGCTAGACCAGTCGCCAACTTCTTTCCCAGCTTACAGAGTCCTGGGTTCGTTTGACAGCCCGTTTGGAAACCGGGTCCTCCGTCTTGTCAGAGACAGGACTGCACCAGCTGACACAGCTGAGGTTGATGCTCAGGATGAGGCGATCCGCAGTGTTGAGCAGCAGGAGCTCCATGGACTAGATACTGGAGCTGATGTGACTCCTGAGGACACTACTTCAGACAGCTCAGACGCCGACTTCCAGCCAGTTCCACAGATGCCCCCACGGGCTCACGACACTGAGGCTGGCGGCTCTGCCTCTGCCACTGAGACTATGATGTTGAAGATCCTTGACCGTCTCAACGAGCAGCAGAGTTCCCTAGTCACTGTCATTACACAGGTACAACAGCGACAGGATGAGATGCAGCGACAGATGCTAGCTATGCAGCTAGAGTCACAATGCCTATAGTTACAGTCTCAACAGCTGCAGCAGCAGAACATGGCCTTTATGGCCCATATGATGAAGTGGACTGGCGCTCCTCCTCTTAAGTTTCCTGCAGCTCCTCAGATACAGATGATGAGCACCTCACAGCCCTCTCAGTCAGTTGGGCAGATAGCAGGCCCACAGTTCTCAGTTGGACCCTCAGTTGGCCCCTCAGTGGCCCCTACGAGTTCCGCCGGTCAGACAGTCACTCCCACCCCAGCCGTACAGTCCAGTGGACTTCAGGGCACCGGATTGACCACCCCGTTCCAGTCTCCGGCGACTCAGATGACTCAGTGGTTGGACACCTTCGGCCCGACTCAGCAGTTCACCCCTCTCACTACTGGTTTCACTCCGCTCACTGCTACGATGGGTGCTACTGCTAGAGATCTATCTGTGTCGTTCAACGACATTACTGGGCAGCCGTGCCCCACTGGTCCACAGATAGCAGCAGAGGTTGAGGCCGAGCTTGTTGCACCGACAGCTGATCAGCATCGCTCCTCAGTAGCTTCCTCAGAGGCTACACACGATAGTCGGGCTCCAGCCGTGTCTACTCCTCCTACAGCTGCAGTTGCTACCGATGCCACAGTGGTTACTTCCACTCTAGTACAGCCTCCGTAGTCTTCGGTTTTTCAGACTCCAGACGAGTCCGTGCATGAGGCACCACCGGACACCGCCGCTCCTGTGGCTCCCGCAGCGACCCTGGCACCGGTTCCTGATCCTACTTCTACTCCAGCTACTGCTCCAGAGTCTACAACCGCAACAGGCCTGTCAGTTACCGACCCCAGACCGCTTCACTACCAGCGTCAGACACTCAGGGGGAGGACTCAGATGATGAGACATATCTGGCCGCTTTTAGGGTGCTCGACCGCTCCACGGCTGCTTCCACTCCGCCTCCAGACGCTTAGTTTTGGTGCTTCGACACCAAAGGGGAGAGGGAGAGTCGAGTAGATGGGCTAGCTTCAGGGGGAGCTAGTAGGACTCGTTCTTTTGATGTGTATAAACTCTATTGCATCATGCACCACGTTTACCGTCTTTATGCATTGTATGATATGTGTGATGGTTGAGACTTGATGGTTGTGTGACATGTGTGGACATTCATCTATATATATCATGTCACTTGGCTATGCTATATTGCTTTCGCACTAACCTCTGATCTTTTGGCTATAGCATTTCCTTTATGAAATCAAGTACTATGCTCAATTCATATCTATTGTGCTTGTCATGGCTTGAATGGCTAGGCATGTACTTGTCTTTCTAATCACTAACCCATGCCTATCTCATGTCAAGTCATGTCTTCTCTTATCAAAATTCACTCATTATTCTCTACTCGAGCCTGTATTGTCATCAATCACCTAAAAGGGGGAGATTGTAGAATCATGGACCCTTGTGTTTAGGCGATTAACGACAATACTAGGTCACTATGACTAACGTGTGTTTTGCAGAGGCAAAGTCAGTTGTGTTAGGTCATTAGTGACGCATTTTGAATGGGCTTAATGGATATTCATGCCCCAAGATGGAAATCGTTTCGGTTGCAAAGGATGATGATACAAGTTGAAGACTAGGCTAGTTCTTAGTGCCGTAAGGTTGAGAAGGGCACTAAGTATAGCTAGGGCTTTTGTTTTTCCTTTGACCGTACTATAAAGGGGGGTATGAGATTAGTAGCTTGACCTAGGAGAGTTTAGGAGAGTGGGTATATGCACACTTGTCACAACTTGTCCTAGAGACCTTGCTTTCAGCCCTTGATAAACCCTAGAAATGGTAGGAGCAAAATCCCTTGAGAAACCTCAGCGAAAACAGTTGATTTAGAGGGAGAAAGAGGCTCCGGACCACTCTTCTAAGTGGGTGTCGGACCAAGGAGAGTGGTCCGACGGTCCCTGACTTAGGCATAATCTCAGCTCGAGGAGCTCTGGACCACCTGTCTGGAAAGCGTCGGACCATAGGAGAGTGGTCCGGTGGCTTGGTTCAGAGGCAGAGAAGGCTCCGGACTAGTCCGACGGTTAGTCTGACGGCTAGTCCGACGCCTCAAGACAGGAGGTTGAGTTCATGCCGAGAGCTCCCTGGCTCTGGACCAGAGCGTCGGACCAGGGCACCGGACCAAGGAGAGTGGTCCGGTGGTTCGGAAAAGAGAGGAAGTTTTTCACTCAGAGAGCACCGAGGCTCCGGACCAGTGCGTCGGACCAAGCAGAGTACTCCGACGGTGCCTGAGTTTGAATCCAGAGTGAGCTCCGGACCAGTGTGCATGGTCCGGTGGTATGAGCTCCGGACTAGTCTGGTGGCTTCGCAGAGAGAAGAAAAAGTAAAAAAACAACTAGTTTTGGAGGTGGGGACTATTTATAGTTGCCCCCTTCATCCTTAGAGGGATTCTTGGCCATTGTTTCAGCTGGTGACACCTTGAGAAATCTTTTGAAGAGTCAAGAGGCTAGTGAGGGAGAGATTAGAGAGAGTTCATCTTGTTCTTCCCTCCTAGAGTGATTAGGAGTGACTTGTGTGCATCCATCCACCTTCCTAGCCTTGAGTGGGTCAAGTGAAGGTCTTGTGCTTGTTACTCTTGGTGTTCGACAGCACCTAGACGGTTTGGTGGTGTTCGGAGGAAGTGATCGCCGGGAGATTGTTGGCGGCTCTTCTCCAAGCTCTTGTGATCGGTTGTGGGCGATTCACCGAGCCGGAGTGGCGAAGAATCAGCCCGTAGAGAGCACTCTACCCTTGCGCGGGTAGAGGGGGAGCGATACCTTGCGAGGTGCTCCAACGAGGACTAGGGGGGTGTGTCGACACCTCGATACCTCGGGAAAAAATCACTGCGTCACTGAGAATTTCTTTTCCCTAGCTCTTTACATTTCCGCATTACTTTCCGTCTTGTTTTTATCTTACCTACTAGAATTGCTTAGGTTGTTTTTAATTCCTATGAACTGCTACCGCTTTCTAGCTAGGACACACGGATCGTAGGCACTAGGGGGTGATTGGCATTTGATAGGTTTTTATATTTGCTTTAGAAATTTAAAACAAGCCCAATTCACCCCCCCCCCTTCTTGGGCATCTTGATCCTTTCAACATGGGCTCATGTGATCAAGTGATGCTTTGCGCTGATGGACCAATGCAATGGTGAAGAGCAAGTGAGGTCAAGAATCATTGTGCCATCTTGTCTCCGGGCTACTCTTTGGTATTTTTGTAATTGGTTCTTCATATTGACATCCCTACATCACAAGGCATCGGTATAACAATCACCTCTATCCTTTGCATTTACTTTCTTCCTTATCTTGTCTAGTTGGCTTCCTAGTTAGTTGTTCTAGCTTGCTTGAGCTAAGTGCCTTAGGTTCTTGCCATTGTGTGTAGGCACTTAGTTAACTAGAATTGATTGGATAGGTGGCTTTGCACCCCTAGTAGAGCTAGAGCAAAAAGCTTCACTTTAGTGTTATCTAATCATTTGCTCTAGTGGTTTGTAGAATTTTTATTAAGCTATTCACCCCCTTCTAGACATCTAGGACCTTTCAAGTGGTATCAAAGCCGTGGTCATTGTTATTATCAAGGCTTAACAACCTTCGGTGTTTGTGGTGGCTCAAATATCATTCAATCATGTGGGAAGCAAACCACCAATGTTTGATGACACATCCTTTGATTATTGGAAGAGAAAGATGAAGATGCATCTAGGCTCAATACATGAGAAGGTATGGAGTGTGACCGAAAGTGACTTTGTCATCCTTGATGAAGCCGCTCCTACACTTAGAGAGCAAGAGAACCGGCAATGCAACACCATGCCACTCAATGTGATCTACAATGGCATTGATTCCAAGGTGTTTGAGCAAATCAAAGATCTTGAGACGGCAAGTGAAGTGTGGAAGAGACTAGAGGATACATATGAGGGCACCGCAACCGTGAATAATGCAAAGTTGTAGATGCTCAAGGACAAGCTATCTCACTTCAAGATGAAGGATGATGAGTCTATCCCGGAGATGTTCCATAGGCTCCAAGTGATCATCAATGATCTCAAGAGCTTGGGTGAGAAGGTGAAGGATGAAGACTTATCAAACCGGTTTCTTGGTTGTTTGCCCAAGAAATACAAAACCTTGAGGCAAATAATTAGGAGAGATGGTTTGACCAACATCACTCCCAATGAAGTGCTTAGAGAAATCATGATCGAAGAGCAATACAATGAGGAAAGTGAAGAAGAAGATGTCAAGGAAGAACAGAAGAAGAAGAAAATCTTAGCATTCAAGGCATCATCATCCAAGAACAAGGGCAAAGCAAAGAAGCAAGAATCAAGTGATGATGAAGATGCAAGTGATATTGATGATGAGATGATGGCTCTCTTTGTGCGCAAGTTTGGCAAATTCATGAAGAAGAAGGGCTATGGTGCTAGAAAGAGAAGAGACAACTTCAAGAGCAAATAATATGTGAGAAGATGCTACAAGTGGAGCACCGATCACATGATTGCGGATTACTCCAATCATAGTGATGATGATAAGAAGAAGAAGAAGAGCAAGCATGATAAGAAGGAGAAGAAGCTATCATTCACCAAGAAGAAGAAAGGTGAACCATATATGGTGATTTGGGATAGTAGTGATTCGTTCGATGATGAATCTAGTGATGATGAGAAGAAGTCCAAAAAGAAGGCATTGGCAAGCATTGCTATCAACCAGTCTTCTATCTTTGACACTCCATCATGCTTCATGGCTAAGCCATCTAAGGTACAATCTCATGATGATAGTGATAGTGATGATGATAGTAGTGATCATGAGGAGGGGTACTCCAAGGAAGAACTAGTAGATATGATAAAGCAAACTTATGCGTGCTTTGAAACAAAGAGGAAGAAGTGCAAAGAATTGAACAAAAAGCTCAAGGCTCTTGAACAATCCTTTGATAAGCTCAATGGCTCTCATGAGAGGCTAATGGAAGCCCATCAGAAGCTTGAGAGGACTCACTACAAGCTTGAAAAAGCCCACTCTTCCCTCCTTGAACAAAACAAGGATAAAGTTGTTGCATCATGTGATATTAGAGTCGCTTGTGATATTCTAGATGAATCATTTTCACTCCTATCATTGTTACACCAACCGACACTAGCACTTCCACATGCACATCCACTAGTAAGAGCTCAAAGGTTGATCTTACACTAGTGAGTGAAAATGAAAATTTGAAAAATGATGTTAATGAACTCACTCATGCTTTGAGTAAGGCATATGGTGGAGATGCCCGCTTGCTAAAGTGCTTGGGTAGCCAAAGATTCTCCCTAATCAAAGAGTGATTGGGCTATACCCCCAAGAAAGGCAAGGCCGCCTTTGTGACTCAAAAGCCTAGCTTTGTGAAGAGCAATGGTCGGTTTTGCAATAGTTGCAAGCAAGTGGGGCATGTTGACCAATATTGCAAATTTAACATGAGACAAACCAAGTTTGCTAAATCCACCTCCATGCATTTTGATTCATGTTATATGCTTACCAAAGGGAGAGACGGTGTAATGGCTAAGTATATTGGCACATCCATTGTTGGCCCAAAGAAGAGGACAATTTGGGTGCCAAAATCCTTGGTCACTAACTTTGGAGGACCCAAACAAGTGTGAGTACCTAAGAAGAACTAATTTTTTTGTAGGTCAATTACAAAGCTGGAGGAAGACATTGGGTGCTTGATAGTGGGTGTACTCAACACATGACGGGGCATTCTAGAATGTTCAAATCAATCAACTCCAACACCAATGATGGCATTGATAGTATTACTTTTGGTGATGATGGCAAGGGCAAGGTCAAGGGTCTTGGAAAGATTGCAATATCCAATGAGTTGAGCATATCCAATGTCTTGCTAGTTGAGAGCTTAAACTTCAATTTGCTATCCGTAGCTCAATTGTGTGATCGTGGATTCAAATGCATATTTGGGGTAGATGATGTTGAGATCATTAGTGTAGATAGTTCAAATTTGATCTTCAAAGGCTTTAGATATGAGAACCTCTATCTAGTTGATTTCAATACTAGTGAGTCTCAATTGTCAACTTGCTTGCTCACTAAATCAAGTATGGGTTGGTTATGGCATAGAAGACTTGGTCATGTTGGGATGAAGCAATTGAATAGATTGATCAAGCATGACTTAGTAAGAGGCTTAAAAGATGTTGTGTTTGAGAAGGACAAACTTTGTAGCTTTTGTCAAGCCATCAAACAAGTTGGTAACACCCATCCCAAGAAGAGCATGATGAGCACTAGTAGAGCATTTGAGTTGTTGCACATGGATCTATTTGGACCAACAACCTACACTAGTATTGGAGGCAACAAGTATGGATTTGTGATAGTGGATGATATTACAAGATATATTTGGGTATTCTTTCTCAATGATAAGAGTGATACATTTGCCACCTTCAAATGTTTTGTCAAGAGATGCCACAATGAGTTTGAAACTACCATCAAGAAAGTGAGAAGTGACAATGGAAGTGAATTCAAGAATACAAGAGTTGAGGAGCTATGTGATGAGCTTGGAATCAAGCATCAACTTTCGGCCAAGTACACTCCACAATCAAATGACCTTGTTGATAGGAAAAATAGAACATTAATTGATATGGCAAGGTCTATGCTTAGTGAATACAATGTGAGTCAATCCTTTTGGGCCGAAGCTATCAACAGCACTTGCTACTCTAGCAACCGATTTTATTGTCACCCATTGATGGAGAAGATACCATATGAGCTATTGAATGGAAGAAAGCCCAACATTGCATGCTTTAGAGTGTTTGGTTGCAAATGCTATATCTTGAAGAAAGGCACAAGACTTGGAAAGTTTGACAAGAAATGTGATGAAGGGTTCTTACTTAGTTACTCAACCACAAGCAAAGCCTATACAGTGTGGAATTCGGCTAGTGGTATACTTGAGGAGGTTCATGATGTTGAATTTGATGAAACTGATGGCTCTCAAGTTGAAAATGAGAATCTAGAAGATGTGAGTGGTCCTCAATTGTCAAAGGCTATGAAGAACATGGATATTGGTGATATTCGGCCAAGGCAAGTGATTGACATTGAAGATGATAAAGATCAAGTGCTCAACTCACCTAATGTGCAAGCTAGTGGTTCTCAAATGCAAGATCAACAAGTTACTAGTTCATCTCAACCAAGTTCAAGCAATCAAGTTCCTATCCTTCAACCAACCAACATAGCAAGAGATCACCCCATTGATCAAATAGTTGGTGACATTACAAGTGGTGTTCAAACAAGATCAAGATTGACATCCTTTTGTGAACACTACTCCTTTGTATCATCAATAGAGCCAACAAAAATTGAAGAAGCCCTACAAGATGTTGATTGGGTCAATGCTATGCATGAAGAGCTCAATAATTTCACTAGAAACCAAGTTTGGGAACTAGTTGAAAGACCCAAGAACTACAATGTGATTGTCACAAGATGGGTATTTAGAAACAAGCAAGACCAAGATGGTATAGTTGTGAGAAACAAAACAAGATTAGTAGCTCAAGGGTACACTCAAGTTGAGGGTCTTGACTTTGGAGAAACTTATGCACCGGTTGCAAGATTAGAGGCAATTAGAATCTTATTGGCTTATACATGTGCATACAACATCAAGCTATACCAAATGGATGTGAAGAGTGTTTTCTTGAATGACTACATCAATGAGCTAGTATATGTTGAGCAACCTCCCAGATTTGAAGATGACAAGAAGCCCAACCATGTGTACAAGTTGAGGAAAGCTTTATATGGCTTGAAGCAAGCACCTAGAGCATGGTATGAAAGATTGAGGGATTTTCTTCTATCCAAAGGGTTCATCATGGGGAAGGTTGATACTACTCTCTTCACCAAGAAACTTGGCAAGGATCTATTTGTGCTACAAATCTATGTGGATGACATCATATTTGGTTCAACCAATCAAAAATTTTATGAAGAATTTGGAAAAATGATGGCAAATGAGTTTGAAATGTCAATGATTGGTGAACTTAGCTACTTCCTTGGACTTCAAATCAAGCAATTGAAGAATGACACCTTTGTGAGTCAAGACAAGTACATCAAGGATATGATGAAGAAGTTTGGCTTGGAAAAGTCAAAAGGCATTAGCACTCCAATGGGCACTAATGTACACATGGATAGTGATGCTAGTGGCAACATGGTGGATCAAAAGTCATATCGGTCTATGATTGGAAGCTTACTCTATGTGACCGCTTCTAGGCTGGATGTGATGCTTAGTGTATGCATGTGTGCAAGATTTCAAGCCTCTCCAAGAGAAAGTCACTTGAAGGCCACAAAAAGAGTATTGAGGTACTTGAAGCATACACAAGATGTTGGATTGTGATATCCCAAGGGGTCTAACTTTGAGTTGATTGGATATTCAGACTCCGACTATGCGGGATGCAAGATTGATAGAAGGAGCACATCGGGCACATGTCAAATGCTAGGCATGTCACTTGTATCGTGGTCATCAAAGAAGCAAAATAGTGTTGCACTCTCTACCGTCGAAGCCGAATACATAAGTGCGGGTAGTTGTTGTGCTCAATTGTTTTGGATGAAAGCAACCTTGAATGACTATGGAATTAATTTCAAGCAAATGACATTGCTATGTGACAATGAAAGTGCGGTGAAGCTAACCAACAATCCGGTTCAACATTCAAGAACCAAGAACATAGATGTGAGGCACCATTTCATAAGGGATCATCAACAAAAGGGTGATATCAAAATCACAAGTGTTGGCACCGATGGTCAACTTGTCGATATATTCACCAAGCCATTATATGAGAAGAGATTTTGCAAGCTAAGGAATGAATTGAACATTCTTGATTTCTCAAATATGTGTTGATTGACCCCCATATATGACATGCCTATCCTTCAAGCAAAGCAAGGTAAAAGTTGATTGACATGTCATTCATCCTCTATTAGGACTTGTTAGTGCATCTAGACATCAATTCATTAGGCTCATTCATAAAAATCAATGTTTTGATACTTATATGGTACCACTATTGCTTCTATGCTTGAAATGATCTAGTGGTAGAATATGACATATTTGTGGGCTTGCAATCCTAGTGTTTGATCTAGAATATGAATGTCAAATGTTTAGCTCAACATGGGCAACTGTGAACAAGCTTGTCCATGGTTTAAACTGAGTTTAATATCTTGGGGCAAGTAATCTAGATTGAACCACAACTAAGCTTCTCTCCAATAATCAATACTTTGAGCACATCTTTTATGATAATAGATGACAAAGGGGGAGAAGTAAGTAGTAAAGACAAAGAAAATTTTTTTTGAAAATTTTGAAAATGAAAGCACACAAGCAGGGGGAGCAAGCCTATGAATAAAGTTGTTGCATATCTTTGTGCATTCATAAGTGCTTGCTTGCATGTGCACTTATATTCATGACATGCTTGTGTTGTGAATGCTAGAAACATAATTGATATGGTGCTTGAAGAACTAGCATGCTTAGGTTCTTATATTTTCTAGTGGTATCTAGTTCTCAAGTTGTTTTCAAGTGGTTTCTAGGCATTCATGGTGCTGAGAATGGTATAATATGGCACTCCGATTGGTATCACACTTCAAAGGTCCATTCACTTATACCTTAGCATCATTTGGTAGCATTCACTCTCTCACAATTCCTATTCATGCATATGTGATCAAAATGAACCAAACTCATATACCACATATGTAGGGGGAGCTAATACTACCAAAGTTGGAATTTTCATTATATATATTATTTTGTGAAAGGTTGTCATCAATTACCAAAAAGGATGAGATTGAAAGCCCAAGTTTGGTTTTGGTTAATTGATGAAAACCTATGGACTAACCCTAGTGTTAAGTGCATGATCTAGCTAGGGTAATCCACCTTGACACATGAAGCTAGAAGGTCGACAATGGTGCATTGATCAAGTGCTTCATGGACTAAGGAAAGAAGAAAGAGAAAAACAAAAATGGGCTCAAGGAAAAGGTATATCATAGGGCCATTTTTGGTTTAGTGATCAAGACACTATAGAGAGTGTGATCACTTTTAGGATAGATAGCCGTACTATCAAGAAGGGAAAACTCATGTCGAATGCGGTTATCATGTGCCACTAGGTTTGCATTGCATACATAAAATGAACCTAAGTGACATGAAAATAGAATTAAATCCAAGATAATTCAATATGAAGGCTAACACTTGAGCAAAAGGTTTGGAACACAAGGTGTTAGCACATGGAAGCTTGGAGAACAAGAGGCAGCTCGGTTTGGAACGAGATAGAGTTCCGGACGCAGATCCGGACGCTAGTGAGATGCGGTCCGGACCAATGGAGATGTGTCCGGAGGCATACCCTAGCCTCGGATGAAACAAGACAGAAGGTCCGGACGCTGTTGTGTGTCCAGACGATGACTCCGGACACGCGTCCGAATGTTTTTGAGCTTCTAGATCCTCTCTGTGTAGCGTCCGGACACTAAGTGTAGTCCGGACGTTGGACACCGAATGAGCGTTCGGAGCTAAGGAGCTCTCTGGACTCATTCTGTGTAGGATCTGGACGCAGGCGTCGATGGTCCGGACCCGCACTATTACGAGCGTCCGGAGGCGACATGTCAGCTCCTGAAAGAGGCGCCAATGGCAGGATTCAAACTCGAGAGGGTCCAAACGCGTAGGCAATGGTCCGGACCCCCATGCAGGTAGCGTCCGGAGGGACGCAGAAAGTTGCAGTGAAGAGGCAAAACGGCTAGCTCGATTTGGTTGGCTATATAAGTGTTTTGGCCGGCCTCTAGGGACATCTCTTGCACCTCACATTCATTCTTACTCATTGTGCTTGCTTGAGATAGCCCCCAACTCATCTATCTTTGCTTGTGTTGCTAATTCATGAGAGTTTGAGAGAACCAAGTGCTTGATCATTGCATTGCATCTTAGTGGCACTTGGTCATCGTCATCGCTGTGGGATTTCTTGTTATTCTTGGTGTTTGCTAACACCGACGGCTTGGCGATTGTGGAGAAGCTTCGACACGTGTTGGTGATTGTTCGTGGCCGGCTTCATCGATTGTGAGAGGGCTTGTACCCACCTCAGCGGAGCACCAAAGGGTAACTCTAGTGTATTGCTCGTGTCATTGAGTAACTCTCATTTGGGTGGATTCTTGTAGCGCCCAGGTAGTGGGCTAGGCTTGTGATTGCCTATTAGCCACTGAATCACCATTTGAGTAGTCGACACAACGGGGACTAACTTGGTGGCAACCAAGTGAACCTCGGGAGAAAAGTCATTGTGTCATCTTGTCTCCCGGCTACTCTTTGGTATTTTTATGATTGGTTCTTTATATTGACATCCCTATATCACAAGGCATCGGTATAACAATCACCTCTATCCTTTGCATTTACTTTCTTCCTTATCTTGTCTAGTTGGCTTGCTAGTTAGTTCTTTTGTTAGTTTTTCTAGCTTGCTTGAGCTAAGTGCCTTAGGTTCTTGCTATTGTGTGTAGTCACTTAGTTAACTAGAATTGCTTGGATAGGTGGCTTTGCACCCCTAGTAGAGCTAGAGCAAAAAGCTTCGCTTTAGTGTTATCTAATCCTTTGCTCTAGTGGTTTGTAGAATTTTTATTAGGCTATTCACCCCTCCTCTAGCCATCTAGGACCTTTCAGCTGGTCGACACCCCCTTGGCCCATTGGCCGCCGCCTTCTGGAATCTCCTCCACCGCCTTTGAGGAGTCATCTCAACCCTACGTTAAGTTAGTTTGATCCTACGGCTCTCGTGCATCTCACCAGGCTATAAATAGAGGCATGTACCCCCTAGAGCCAAGCTAGATCAGAAGCTCAAGAGCATGAAGCCATAACTCCTATCTAGTAGATCTAGGCCAACAATCAATAGATATTAGTTCCATGTAGAGCTAGCTCTATTTAGAGATTAGAGATATAGAGTTGGAGAGTAGAGTTCTGGAGTAGTTCTGGCCTATCGGTGCTTCTTCATCGTTGTACTCTTTGGGATCAGATTCCTCTCACCCAGGATTTGTATTCTGAGATACCCTGGTATTCGACTTCTGGTTCAAGTAAGCAATATTATCTGTATTGTTCTTTATGTTTGCAACTCTTCTTGAGTGCTTTGATCTTGATAGCTTCTTGATTAAATTAGTAATTTGTAGTGTAGGCGTGGTGCCTAGGCTAAGGTTTACTTGTGAATTTCCCTTGATTTTTTGGATAACAGTAGCTCGCGTAGGTGACTCTTATAGCTACATTGATTCATCTGTAGTCTGTTTCTCGTAATAGGTTTGGCAGGCATAAAGGTGCTTGGTAGGAGAAAACTCTGTTTTCTACTCTTATTTAAGTCATTGCGCTTAATGATCATAAAAGATAACACTTACCCAGTGACCAGAACTAGATAGTCCTTGGTTCTTTCTTCCTCACAACACCGTTCCTTTGCCTTCGATATTTAAAACTGGGTTATCTCGGTAAAGTTGAAAGGTTCTTGTGTGATTTTGGTAATTGAGTGACAACTTAGTTAAACTAATATGTGTTTAAGTGATATATACATATATAGGAAATTAGTTCACAGGTGATTGTGTGATGGAGCTTATTGCACATGAGAAATGACATGGAGTCATGTGATCAAGGTGGAGAAGATCAAGATGAGGCTTGGCTTGATGGACCGGTTGCAAGTGTGAAGGGCAAGTGAGTGATGCTTTGCGCCGATGGACCAACGCAATGGTGAAGAGCAAGTGAGGTCAAGATCGATGAACCAATACATACACGTGATGATATGAAGTGGATCATATCATTTGATGATTGATTGGTGCATATGTTGCATCAACATATATTGGAGATTGGAGAAAGAGATGGAATGGAATGCGTAAGGCAAAGGTGTAACTTGTAGGGCATTTCATTTCACCGGTCATAGGTGTGTAGAGAAGTGTATGATCGGGTTTAGGATAGATAGCCGTACTATCAAGAGGGGCAAACTTGTTTGCATATCGGTTATCTAGTGCCACTTGAGCGATCTAACTTTGCGATGCATTAGGATCGAGTGGCATGGTGAGAGCAGGTGAAAATGCTTTGCAAATGATTGTGCCCACTGGAGTGAGCTTAGGTGCTTTGTGCTTTGCTTACTAGTATGTGTAGGAGCTCCTGGTTTACTTAGAGTACTAGTTGCTTAGGTTTGTGTGACCTTACAACCTAGACTTTTTTAGGTGATCTTCCTATCTTAGCACCTTAGTAAGCCAAATTAGTATAATTTGCTAGGTGCTAAAGTTATAGATAGAGGGGTGTAGTCTTGGCTAGACCAATAGTTTTAATTCCGCATTTGATTCGGTTAGCCGGAGCGATTAAGTTTTAGAAAGGACTATTCACCCCCCTCTATTCCACCATCTCGACCCTTCAAGTGGTATCAAAGCTTGGTATCTCATTTGTGGTCTTTACCAACCCGAGAGGATGACGACTTATGGGCTAGATGTTGAGTGTCCGCACATTTTTTATGGCACACACTTTGCACGGTGGATAAATTGGTTGACATGCAATTTTAAGTTTATTTATCCCCAAATATGGTGGATCGTTGATGTAGGTCTCTCTTGTGCAATTGAGAGAGAGAATGTAACTCAATCACAAAAGAAGTGCCTACATCTCGATTGCCAAGCTACTAACATTCTCTACCATTCTATGAAAGATAACATCTTTGGTGAGATTATGGACATGGAGAACGCTCATGAGATTTGGACCTATCTCATTGAAAAATATGAGACGGTTTCAAACATTGATGATGATGTGTCCAAGGTAGCGGCACATGAGGATGTTGAGCATGACTACAACTTGGTAGTTGTGGAAGATTTCTCCACCTCATGGTGAAGCGATGATGAAGATGATTTACCTACCACAAGATCACTTAACAAGATTGATCATGATGCCACAAGTGTTGCAAATAATGATGCTACTCCAAGCACAATTGATGATGATGATGATGCATGCTCGGGCTATGAGAGTGATGCATCCATAAGCTCTTCTACTTCATCACATTGCTTCATGTCACATGGTGACACTAAGATATCAATTGGCATGTGTGTAACTTTGAGCTTGTGTCAATTGCTTCATGACCCTAACTTTGAGCTTGTGTCAATTTTCTACTTCATCACATTGCTTCATGTCACATGGTGACACTAAGGTATCAATTGACATGATCCTAACTTTGAGCTTGTGTGTAAACTCTCCAAAGCTTTAGAAAATGAGTTAAACAAAACAAAGAAACTAAAAGATGAAAACTCTTCTCTAAAGAACTCATGTGAAGAACATAAGCACTTACTTGATGTTATTAAATCTTCACATGATGAACTAAAACTAGATCATGAGCAACTTCACATGTCTCATGAAGATTTAGTTCATAAACATGACTCTCTCATTAATGAATTGATAAACATTAAAAATAAAGAGAGCTCATCACTTGGGTCAAATGATCAATCACATGTTGTTGCTAACCCTTGTGATGTAGGGAAGAAGAATGTATCCACCTCTTGTGATGATTTACTTGATATGCCATGTTCTTCAAATATAAATTCTTGTTCTACTTCTATGTCTTGTGAGACTAACCTTCTGAAGGAGAACAATGAGCTCAAAAGTGAATTGAAGAATATGAGCAACAAGCTAGAGAGGCGATACAACTCCAAAGTCACCTTTGAGCATATGTTGACAAACAAGAGAAGCTATGGTGACAAGAGTGGAATTGATTTCCACAAGAGCAAGGGCAAGAAAGAGAAGAAGCAAGAAGAAAAGAAACTATCTCATTTCATGTGCTTCAAGTGTCATGGGATGGGACATCTTGCAAATGTTTTCCCAACCAAGAATGCTCAAACTAAGCCACAAGTCAAGCCCCAAGTGCAATACAAGATCAACCAGCAAGATGGTGATTCGGGGATGACAAAGAAGAAGAAGACTAGAAGAGGTGGCAAAGCTAGAGCAAGGTATCCAACTTCTATCCATGATACCAACAAGATGATGATGAGAAAAGATCAAAAGAAGAATCATTTGGCTCACATCAAGTGATTCAAGTGTGAAAATATGGGACACTTTGCCTCGAAGTGTCCTACCAAGATTGAGATGAAGATTTAAGCAAAAGAGAAGAGGCAAGACAATGAGAAGCACAACATGAGCAAGAAAGAAAAGGCTCAAGCAAAGAGAGTGTGCTACTCATGTTGGGAAAGGAGACACATGGCTCATTCATGTCCCCTTGGTATGATGATCATATGCTTAGAAAGGATGGTAGTGGTACCTCTATGGTTGCTATTGCAAAACATCCCGCTATTCATACTAAGGCATTGCCTAAGTATGTTGCTCCTAACTTGAGAGGACCCAAACTAGTTTGGGTACCATCAACAAGTGGATAAATATGTGTAGATATCATTGGCATTGGAGACTTGATTCAATTAATTGCATATAGTTCATCATATGGTGGAGTCAAGTAATAAAGCTTAGTGTTATCCTCATCCTACTGCCAAGTCAAAAGAATGAAGTCCAAAGTGCTACAACATACAAGTGCACGATCAAGTTGTGGTGGTTCATTGGATTGATTTGAAGGCTTGCAAATATTCAAGTTGAAGCTTTGCTAATGGATTGATCATGATCTACTAAGGTATATTTCATGTTGATCAAGTTCATTTGTGTGTGTATAAGATGTTTCAATTGGATATACACTTAGTGCATATGAGTTGTTTGAATTGGATATATATGTGCACTAGTTGCTTTCTATAAGATGTTTGAATGGATTAAATGTTTAGTGATCAAGTTTGTGTTGATTTGAATGGATATTATCATGAGATTACTTTTAGTAAGTGGATTGAATGGATATAGGTCTTATGAGAGTATTCAAACAAGTTGAATTCAAATTTAGTTCAATTTGAAGAAGTATAGCTCATTGTGTTCAAATCTATCTTTTATTCAAAATCTGAGCTAGTTGTGATCATAGCCATGTTTCAGAGACCAAATCTATTTGGATTGGCTTGAAATTTGGTGTGCATGCTCTACACTTATAATATTAGTTGTTGTACAAATTTCATGGGTATTGGATAAGGGATACTTCGATTTTGGAGTGGATCTTGACAACACATGTGCAGCAGTTTTCAGCATGTACCTAAGTGGAAAGATGTGAAATCTGGTAGCAATCTAGAAGTCCAATGAAGCTAAAACTTTTATGTATGCTAGATGACTTAGTGAAGCATATCTCCACCAAATTTCATGATCATTAGATATGTACTTTGAGAGATATGATATATTCTTTGAAGAGTACAAAATCTGCCAGAAAAGTGACAACCATTGGATTAATCAAAAGTCACTTAGATTGAAAGGTCCTCAAGTTGAAATCATGCTTATAAGTGATTGAGGTACCTATGTTAGCAATGAGTACAAGTCCATTTTATTGTGGAGTATACTTAGCATATATTTAGTACTCAAGATGAAGATCAATCAAACAAAGTCATTTCAATTGAGTGTCAAGGATGATTCTTGGAGAGATGTCACTTCTCTCTTTTATAGGGGTTTGCCGCCTTTTGTAGGTAAACCAAGTGTGGTGCTTGTAAGGCTAATATGGAAGTGATGATCTAGGTATCATTTGGAGATGTCTAGTTTAAATTATCAATAGGATTGATAAAAAAAAGCAAGCAACACCCAAAAAAGAGAGATGCATGAACTTACATTCAAAGTGATATCATGTTTTCAAGTGGTATTATGATTACAAGTGGTACATCATTTGGTATTTTCTCATGGAAGCAAAGATCAAGAAAGAAGCAAGTCAACCACAACAAGAAAGTGCACTTGATCATTAGTGGTTCTCAAATCATATGGGTGAAGATTGGTATTCAAATTGGTTATCTTTGGTCTTCACCAAGCTCTTAATTGGACTTCACATTGCTAATTAGAGATGAAATCTATTTGACTATCCTCTATTCCAACATAGCAAAGGTAAAATTGTTTGACATATGCATACATCCATTGTTTAGGACATGTTTAGTGCATATAGTCATACATAAAGATCATTCATTGAAAATCAAATGAATTTTATGCTTATAGTCTACCACTATTGCTTGTTTGGTTTGTTTGAATCTAGTGGTATTATATAAGTTTGTTCATGAGCTATTAAACTCAAGTACTTGATCTATTTTAGATTGCAATCAAGTGACAAGTACAACCTCTATAAGATAACCGCTTAATGTGTGTGAACAAGCTTAGAGAGGGTTTAAACCGGACTTGGAAGCTTATGCTTTTTTTTGGTTAAGTCCAACATAGAAGCTCATGAAGATGAATCTAGTTCAAACACAAGACAACAATGTAAATGGATATCAAGATGCAACCTACAAGTGGTATCTAGACTTATGCTAATCTTTCATATAGTATCAACTTTCATATTGGTACTTGCAAAACATGTCTAGTTCTAGCATACATTTGATGTTTCACAAGTAGTTAATTCAAGAAATATCCTTCATGTGGTAAACTCACTAGTGATATCCTACAAGTCAAGTGATCCTCAACCTTAAGTGATCAAATCATAGTTCTCTTGCTTGCAAAGCTTATTTGGATGACAATTGCTTTGACCAAAGGGGAGGTGCCCTACTCAATGGTATCATGGTCAATGATCTTACATGAAGAGTCATTCCAATACATATGTGTTAGTGTCCATCAAAAATGAGAAGATACAAGTATCAACCATCTACCCTAGTGTAACCTTTGCATCAATAGAGAAGTATACCTTTTATGAAAATTGATGACAAAGGGGGAGAGGTTAGTGAACAAAAGATATATTAGTCAAATGGACATGCACTAAGGGAAAGAGACATGGACATGGACATAAGGGAACAAGATTGAAAGGATCAAAGTCTTGAACTAAGTGATGCACACAAGTAGGGGGAGCAAGCTCATGAGCTTGATTGATTGCATTTGATACGTGCATATTCATGTGCTTGCCTTGCATATTGCATAAGTATTATCTTTATATGTATGCTTGTGTGGTGTATGCTGGTTATAGGATTTATATGATGATTTGCTAACTAGCATGCATAGGATGGTAAGCTAGATCCGTGTTCCTTCAATTAGTATCTAGAAACCTTGCTTCTATTGTTGATCTCACGGGGCTTCTAGTGTTGTTTCTGTGGTATCTAGCTAATCATGATGCTAAGGATGAACTTCAAAGTGCAACTACAATGGTGAAAGGTCCTAATCCAAAATTAAAGGGAGGGGTGAATAGCCTAATCTGAAATTCTAAAACAATTCTCAACAACAAGTTAGAGACACAAAGAGCGAAGCGAATGTTGCGCTAGCCTAAGGGGGTTTGCGAAGCCACCTATCAAGAAATATTATCCTAATATAGCTCTAAGCACACTAAATGCCTACACAAGTTACTAAGCTAACTAGCACAACCTAATATACTACTTGCAAGAATGAATAAGGTAATGCAAGAGATGAGTAGGGTGATTATACCGACGTGTAGAGGTAATGAGCCAATCAAAGAAGTCCAATCAATCACAAAGGAGACAAGAAGTTGACACTTGATTTTTCTCCTGAGGTTCACTAGTTTGCCAACTAGCTACGTCCTCGTTGTGTCGGCTTACTCACTTGGAGGTTCACAAGCTAATTGGCATCACACGCTAAACCTACAATCAGGTGCCGCACAATCAACACAAGATGAGGGTACTCAAAGACATGCACAATCCACTAGAGTTACCTTTGCGATCTCCCGCGGGGAAGGCACAAGAACCTCTCACAATCACACTTGTGGTCGACGAAGCACAATCACCAAGTTTATTGAATCCACACCGCTACTCCAACCGTCTAGGTGATGGAAATCACCAAGAGTAACAAGAAAACTGCAGCGGTATCAACTCCTAAGTGCCACTAGATGAACTCACTTCATGCAATGCACTAGAACACTCAAATCTCTCAAATGGATGATCAATCAACTAGGAGATAAGTGGGAGTGTGTGTCACAAGCTCACAAGAGTATGCAATAGCCAAATGTGCAAGAGAGACTGCTTGAACCCACAACACACCCTTAAATAGCTCCCCAAAGGAAACTAGTCGTTATACACTTGGGCTGCTGAAAAAACAAACCGTCGGACCACTTTTCCATACCGTCGGACCATAGCACTGGTCCAACACTTTTGTCCGACGCCTCCTGCGTCTGCCATGCGTCCTTCACCATTTGAAAACTGATCGTTGGCGTGCAACTTTGGGCACCGTCGGACATCCTCCTATGGTCCGAAGGCCTGGTCCGACGCCTCTATCAGACTTCCATCAAGTTTATGCAGTGAGAACCTAGGCTCCGGACTTCAGGTCTGAAGCTTCACTGTCGGACCACAGCACCTGGTCCGACACCCTTTCTAAAGTACTCAGTATGTTCCAGGGCTCTGAACTTTGGTCCAAAGGTCACCCGTCGGACCATTTCTCCTGGTCCGACGCCTGTCTTTGTCTTCTTCTTGCTGAGATCGAGCAACCAGACCTTTGAGATATGGTTCGGAGCACCACCGGACCATTGGTCCGGAGCCTTCAAGTGAGGCGGCCAATGCTAAGGGCAAGCCTTTGGACCATCTCCTATGGTCCGGAGCTCCCAATCAAACTAGTCTGGAGGTCCTTTCTCAGTGAGAATCCTCTTCTCATTTCACCCCTTGTTCTCATGTGCCTCCACCAAGTGTTTCACTTACTTGTGCTCGTGTGTTGGCATATTTTAACAAGTTTTACAAGGGTTGCTCATTAGGTTTAAATGCAATGCAAGACATGATCAATATAATGGCACTTGACAATTGTAACCACGTACTATTTTCCCCTCTTAATAGTACGGTTACCTATCCTAAATGTGATCACACCCACTAGGTGTCTTGATCACCAAAATAGAAAAGCCCTAGCTTATACTTTTGCCTTGTTTAGCTTAGGGTCTCCTCCTTCTCTCTTCTTCTCCAAGTGTGAGCTTTTGTTAGCTTTCTCCTTAGCCTCCTTCCTTGCTCCACCACTTGTCATCCTCACTTCTTCTTAGTGTACTAAACCTACTCAATCACTCAGAGCTAGGTCAGTACTTAGGTTTCATCAATTACCCAAAACACTAGAGATCTTTCAAATGGGTATCTTCAAAGGTTTATCCTATATCCCTTAGCATCACTTAGTAGTGCTACCACTCCCACAATGTCTATTCATGCATGTGTGCAAAGTTTAATTCAAACCTTTTTTAGCACACATGTAGGGGGAGCTATCACTACCAAGTCGGACTTTGTGGCATTTATCCAAATCTTGTTATAGAAGCTTAAATGTTGGATAAATGACATAATGTCCAAAAATGATCTTAATTTCCATATCTTTGTAGAGTTGTCATCAATTACCAAAAAGGGGAGATTGAAAGGTCCTTGTGTGATTTTGGTAATTGAGTGACAACTTAGGTGAACTAATATGTGTTTAAGTGATATATACACAGGAAATTAGTTCACAGGTGATTGTGTGATGAAGGAGCTTATTGCACATGAGACATGACATGGAGTCATGTGATCAAGGTGGAGAAGATCAAGATGAGGCTTGGCTTGATGGACCGGTTGCAAGTGTGAAGGGCAAGTGAGTGATGCTTGGCGCCGATGGACCAATGCAATGGTGAAGAGAAAGTGAGGTCAAGATCGATGAACCAATACAGTCACATGATGATATGAAGTGGATCATATCATTTGATGATTGATTGGTGCATATGTTGCATCAACATTAGAGAAGGAGATGGAATGGAATGCGCAAGGCAAAGGTATAACTTGTAGGGCATTTCATTTAACCGGTCATATTGTGTAGAGAAGTGTATGATCGGGTTTAGGATAGATAGTCGTACTATCAAGAGGGGCAAACTTGTTTGCATATCGGTTATCTAGTGCCACTTGAGCGATCTAACTTTGCGATGCATTAGGATCGAGTGGCGTGGTGAGAGCAGGTGAAAATGCTTTGAAAATAATTGTGAAAACGCTAACACACTTGCACAAGGTGAAGAACACGTTTGTGTTAACACATGTGAAGCAAAGGAAGTTTTTTGGAGGAGTCTCGGCTGAAAACCGAGCTCCGGGCGCTAGGGACAGTAGGGTCCGGACCATTGATTGCGTCCGGAACCTAACCCTAGGTCTAGCCGAAATTGTGAGCTCCGGACGCTCCTTGGAGTAAGTCCGGATGCTGGGGCTGTGGTGGTCCGGACCATTGGCTATGCGTTTGGTCGCCCACCCCCCTGATTGTGCAAAGCTGACAGAGGAGGTTCGGACGCTGTTTGGAGTCCGGACGGGGACTCTGGACTCGCATCCGGATGTTTTGAGCTCTCGGGGAGCTCTCTGCATAGGCTCCGGACGCGCGGCGTGTTAGTCCAGAGGTGAGTCTGGACGCATCCGGAGGACGCGTGGCAGCGATCGGTGAGCGCGCCAATGGCTAGTTTCAAACGGGAAGGAGTCTGGACGCTGGGCGATGATTCGGACCCCTCGTACATCTGCGTCCAAACCTGCGTCTGGAGGTCCACAAAGAGTGGGGAAACGGCTAGTTTCTTCCCCACTCTATAAATATGAGTGGTGGTCGGCCAAGCACCCTTGGGCCTTTGTGGCTTGTGTAGAAGTGCTTGGGAGCCCTCTAACTCACATACACTTGATAGTGATCATCCGATTGTGTGAGAGAGTGATTCTAGTGCGTTGCATTGCGAGTTTGCATCAAGTGGCACTAGGTGATCGTCTTGCAAGCCGGTGGTGCTTGTTATTCTTGGAGGTTGCCAAAGCACGCAAGAAGCTTGTGCGTGTCTTCGGAGAAGAGATTTGTGAGGGGTGTTGTGCTCGCCCTACGGGAGATCACGAAGAGCAACTCTAGTTGAGCATGTCATTGAGCTACCCTCACTTGTGGGTAGATTCTTGTGGCGCCCAACTGTTGGGCTAGGCTTGTGAATGCCTATTAGCCGCCGAATCACCAAGTGTGTGGTCGACACAACAGAGACTAGCTTGGTGGCAACCAAGTGAACCTTGGGAGAAAAATCACCGTGTCAACCTTGTACATCTTCTCAGTGGTTTTCATTCTCCAAATCACTAGCTTGTATTTACTTATTCATAATTGTGCTAGTGATTAGTTGTTGATCTTGTAACTAGTTTGGCTTGTGTAACTTGCCCTAGTTACCTTCTAGCTTATGTAGCATAGAAGTAGATCTTGAGTGGCTAATTGGCTTGAGTAGCCTTGTTAGTCACATTGCTTAGTTTGTGTAGCTAAGTAAGTTGAGCTCTCTAGTTGACTTGTGTAGTCTTGCTAGAGAGCATTGCTAGTGAGCTTAGGTGCTTTGTGCTTTGCTTATTAGTATGTGTAGGAGCTCCTGGTTTACTTAGAGTACTAGTTGCTTAGGTTTGTGTGACCTTACAACCTAGATTTTTTTAGGTGATCTTCCTATCTTGGCACCTTAGTAAGCCCAATTAGTATAATTTGCTAGGTGCTAAAGTTATAGATAGAGGGGTGTAGTCTTGGCTATACCGATAGTTTTAATTCCGCATTTGATTCGGTTAGCCAGAGCGATTAAGTTTTAGAAAGGACTATTCACCCCCCCTCTAGTCCGCCATTTCGACCCTTCAGAAGTCTTACATCGGTGTTTATCTGTACGCTTGCGGATAATTAACTTACTCGTGTGCATCTAAGAAATACCAACAAAGGTTATCTAGCTAACTCTTAAGCATGCTAAGATGGCAAGAGGGTTACACAATCATCCAAAGTTACAACTTAGCATACATCACACAAGCATGTCATTTTGAATGATGTACAATGCAAGCAAGCAAATGAGTGAATGCACACTCAAATGCAACAACTTGTCCATAAGCTTGCTCCCCCTACTTGTATGCTCAAATTTTAAAATTCTTACTTTCAAAAATCCATATTTTCATAATCCATATTTTCTTTCCCTTACTTATTTCTCCTCCTTACTACTTTCATATTTTATATCACAAACCTCTACCCCTTTGTCACACATTACTACAAACGGACTACTTGTTAAAGTTGTATCAAGTCAATTTAGAAAATGGTGAATAAGTATTATCAAATTAAGATGAATGTAGATCACTTGTCCTAAATATTTAACACGGTTTAAACCAAAGATAAGCTTCTTCACATGTCTTGCAACGATTATCTTATCCATATTGGTTAAATATCAAGAGCAAGTATTCTATACTAAATATGTGAGGTTGCAAGCTTATCAACATGTCATATGCTACCACTAGATCAAACAAAGCATAGAAACAATAGTGATACCATATGTACATACAAATCATTTGGTTTTCATGAATGAGCCTAAATGCACAAGAGTGATGTCTATATGCTCTACACAAGTCTAGCAGAGGATGTGATGCATATGTCAATTAATTGCACCTTGCTATCTTGGAGTAGAGGAATGTCATATAAGTGGGGGTGCATCAACTCATGTTTGAGAAATCTAAGATGTTCAACTCATTCCTTAACTTGCAAAACCTCTTCTCATCAAGTGGCTTGGTGAAAATATCAGCTAATTAATCATCGGTGCCCACATTGTCAATTGTTATGTCACCCTTTTATTGATGATCTCTTATAAAGTGGTGTCTCACATCTATGTGGTGTCTCACATTGTCATAGTCTTCCAAAGTAGCTTTCATCCATAGTAGTTGTGCACAACAACTCTCCGCACTAATATACTCGGCTTCAACGGTAGAGAGTGCCACACTATTTTGCTTCTTGGATGACCATGAGACTAGTGATCTTCCCAATAGTTGACATATTCCACTAGTGCTCTTCCTATCAACCTTGCATCCTGCATAGTCGGAGTCTGAATATCCAACCAACTCAAATCTTGACCCCTTGGGATACCATAATAAAACATCTTGTGTATGCTTCAAATATATCAATATTCTCTTTGTGGCTTTCAAATGACTCTCTCTAGGAGATGCTTGAAATCTTACACCCATGCATACACTAAACATGACATCCGGTCTTGATGCGGTCACATAGAGTAAGCTTCCAATCATTGACCGATATAGTGTTTGATCAACCATCATGCCACTTGTGTCACTACCCAAATGTCCATTAGTCCCCATAAGAGTACTAATGCCTTTAGCTTCTTCTAATCCAAACTTCTTGATCATATCTTTGATGTACTTGTTTTGACTCACAAATGTACCATTCTTCATTTGCTTGATTTGAAGTCCAAGGAAGTAACTAAGTTCACCAATCATTGACATTTCAAATTCATTTACCATCATCTCCCCAAACTCTTCACAAAACTCTTGATTTGTAGATTCAAAGATAATGTCATCCACATAGATTTGCATGACAAACAAGTCACTTCCAATCTTCTTTGTGAATAGGGTGGTGTCAACCAAACCAATCTTGAATCCCTTTAAGAGGAGAAAACTTCTCAAACCTCTTATACCATGCTCTAGGTGCTTGTTTTAATCCATATAGAGCCTTCTTGAGCTTGTATACATGGTTGAGCTTCTTTGCATTTTCAAATCTGGATGGTTGCTCAACATATACCTCCTCATTGATGTACCCATTCAAGAATGTACTTTTGACATCCATTTGGTACAACTTGATGTTATGTGCACAAGCATAGGCTAATATAATCCTTATTGCCTCTAATCTTGCAACCGAAGCATATGTTTCACCAAAGTCAAGACCTTTAACTTGAGAGTAACCTTGTGCAACAAGTCTTGTTTTGTTTCTTTCCACTATTCCATCTTGATCTTGTTTGTTCTTGAATATCTATTTGGATCCAATGACATTGTGCTTTCTTGGTCTATCCACTAGTTCTCAAACTTGATTTCTTATGAGATTATTGAGTTCTTCATGCATAGCATTGATCCAATCCACACCCTTTAAAGCTTCATCAATCTTGGTTGGCTCAAACGATGAGACAAAAGAGTAATGCTTACAAAATAAAGTCAATCTTGATCTTGTTTGCACACCACTTTGAATTCCACCAATGACTTAATCTAATGGATGATCTCTTGCAATATTGATAGGTTGGAGTACTTGCATGTGAGTGTCATTCGGTTGAGATGATGGACTCGCCTCTTGTTGATCTTGCACTTGATCTTCACTTGTATTTGCTTGATCTTGAGAGCCACTAGCTTGTTCACTTGATGGTATGATCACTTAATCTTCATCTTCATCTTGCACTTGTCTTGATCTAATGTCACTAATATCCATATCTTTCATTGCATTGACCAACTTGTCATCTCTCACATCATCAAGGTTTTCATCTTCATCTTGAGAGCCTCGAGTTTCATCAAATTCAACATCATGAACCTTCTCAAGAATACCACTAGCCAAGTTCCATACTCTATAAGCTTTGCTGGTTGTAGAATAGCCAAGTAGAAATTCCTCATCACATTTCTTCTCAAACTTGCTTAGTCTTGTACCTTTCTTCAAGATATAGCATTTGCACCCAAATACCTGAAAGTAAGCAATGTTTGACTTTCTCCCATTCAATAGCTCATATGGAGTCTTCTCAAGCATGTCATGACAATAGAGACGGTTGCTAAAGTAGCAAGCCATATTGATAGCTTCAGCCCAAAAAGAATAGCTAACATTGTATTCACTCAACATTGATCTTGCCATGTCAATCAAGGTTCTATTCTTCCTTTCAACTATCCCATTTGATTGAGGCGTGTACTTAGGAGAGAATTGATGATTGATTCCAAAGTCATCACAAAGTTCATCCACTCTTGTGTTCTTGAACTCACTCCCATTATCACTTCTAACTCTCTTGATAGTTGTTTCAAAACCATTTTGACATCTTTTGACAAATGAATTGAAGATATCAAATGTGTCACTCTTGTCATTCAAGAGTGTCAAGATTTTGCTTAACTTATTTGTACTCTTCTTTTAGCAAATTGTTTCTAGTCATGAGCTTTTGGGATGACCTCTCTAGCTTATCATGTTTCTCACTTAGTTACTTTAGAGAGGCTTTGAGTTCCTTGGTGAGAGATGTGAGTGGCTTGTTCTCAAGTTTTAGTTCATTGCTAGCACTAGAAGCAAGATCAAGATTAGCAAGCAAGTCATGATTAGCTTCTTCTAGTGTGTCAATTTTCGCACGAGACTTCCTTATGATTTTAGAGTACTTGTTGAGAAATTTTATAAGTTCATCATAGGAAGGTGTCTCAAACTCAGTGTCACTATCACTTGAGCTATCACTCCCTCATCCTCACTTTATACCTTCTGATCACCCTTGGTCATAAGGCATAGGTGTGTAGAGGATGAAACCGAGATGGTGGAGGAGGTGTGGAGGTAGTGAAGAACCAATCACAAGAGCAGTCACCTTCTCATCATCACTCTCATCACTAGAAGAGTCACTAGAATTTTCAATGTCAGTGAGCCAATCATCAACAATATAGGCTCTTCCATTCTTCTTCTTGTGAAAGTTGAAGTTCTTCTTCTTGTATGGCTTGTCTTGCTTCTTCTCATCATCACTTGAGTCATCATGAGCACCCTTGTGGTCCGTGAACTTGTTGTTCTTGAACTTGTCTTTTTTCTCTTCGGTGCAATGACGTGTCAAGTGACCAACCTTGCCACAATTATATCAATCCATCTTGGAGAGTGATTTTCTTGCCAAGCTTGTGAAGAACTTCTTCTTTCTAGAGTCAAACTTGACTCCATTCTTGTTTAGCCTCTTCAACATCTAGGTGGTCTTCTTCACCATGAGAGCGATGTTGTCTTCATCTTCATCATCACTTGAGCTCTCAATCACCACTTACATCTTGCACTTCTCCTTGGTGGCTTTGAGAGACAAGTCCTCTTTCTTCTTGTTGGGGGAAGATGTTCCTTCTTCCTTGACATTGATGTGTATGTACATCTCATGCGCATTGATTTTCCCCAACACTTGAGTAGGAGTTGTGTGTGAGAGATCGCCTTGGTGGAGAACCGTCATGATGTGGCCATACTTGTCAATGTGAAGCGCACATAGAATTCTTCTCACCACATCAGATGGAGATATTTGGGTGAGCCTAAGGCGATTCAACTCCTCTACAAGAATATTGAGTCGTGAATATATTTCATTTGCATTTTTACTTGGAAGCATAGAAAAAGAGTTCAACTTTACCATGACCAAGTGATAGTGTTCCTCATGCTCACTCTTTGTGCCTTCATGATGGGCACAAATAGTGGTCCACAACTCATGCGCGTCTTTGACATTACGCACACGGTTGAAAACATCCTTGCAAATACCGCGAAAGAGTATATCTTCGCCTTAGCATTGTTCTTCTCATGATATATGTCCTCGCCAAATGGGAAGACTCACTATACACAGCCTCAAGATAGGCCTCCATCCGCACTTTCTAATAGGGAAAGTTTTCCCATCAAAGAAGGGCGGTGGTCCATTCCCATAGGACATCTTGCTGACAAAGAAGATCCGTGGGGCAAGTGCCATGGGAGAGCAAAGGCAGGACCGGTGGCATGGGTGAGCACAAGCATGCATGTTTCTAGTGGAGTAGCGATGGTTGGCTCGTATGAGTACTCCAGCGACAGTCAAGTCTCTGTCAGTTTGTAAGGCAAGCAACCAAACAAAAACTCGTTGGTAGAGCTCACCAGTGTGGCTCTCTAACGGATGGAGGCGAGGCATAGGGACTGGTGGTTCGAGTGGACTACTGGCTCTGCACCTATGGTATACTAATGACACATACCTGGCTGGTCTCATTGTAGAACTAACTTCCTCTGTTGGTAGAGCTCACCAGTGTGGCTCTCTATCGATTGTTCCTGCTCATAACCCACCCATCCTATTAGATATGTGTTGGTGAGATATAAGCTCATCTTACCTTATTTCGCACGTAGTTTTTCTCACATTTTAGATATTCGAACAAAAGTTATGTCACACATCCATCGTCATTTCTTCAAGCCTATTTTGCAATGCTCTGTCTCGACTAAAAACTGCTCTAGCTCGTATGTACGAACAAGTCGTTGATGTTTTGGTAAAATATAAGTTTTTTAATATTTGGGTAAAACAATTTTTTGTAATAGAGAAGAAGGTTGAAATGTGTATAATACCTTAGTTTTTTTTTCTTTTGCTTCTCTGTTTATTTTGTTCTTTCCCATCACTGTCGGGAGGACTCGACTCAGCGAACCTTTCTTCGCCGCCCCACCCGCTCGAGCTCGGACTACCATCACCGCCCCACACCTCCCGTCGCGCCGCCGAGCGACGGAGCACATCCGCCTTCTCCGCTCCGCCCCTCCCGCGCCGTCTCGCTTCTCATCGCCGCCTCGCCTACCTCCTCCGTCGTTCCTGGCCGCCGGGCTTCTTCTCCGTCGTCGGCTACGGGCGCGAGGAGGGAGGAGGAGCGGCAGCGCATGGATCCAGGGGGCAGCGGCGTCCATCCCGCGTGAGAAGGGAGAAGGAGCCGGTGAGATCTACTTTTTTCAGCTCCTCCATCTCTCGCAGCTCTCTCAGGCGTCAGCGTCTCCCCCGCCTCGCGCCCTCGCCTCCGGTCCTCCGCACACCGGCCGGCGACCCTGCGTGCGCGCCTTCCGCTCCCCTCCCGCCTCCGGCCGCTTTGGGAGCGCTTACAAAGCCAAGCCTTACCTGTCCGCTTAGCGCTTTAGCGGCGGAAGCGTACGCTTATTCCGCTTTTTGGAACCCTAATATGAATTTCCACACTATCTGTTGCGTGAGGAACGTGTAAAACCTAGGTAAATATTTTCTTCGAAGTTCTAGCATGGATTACCATGAGACTGGGGCTACATCTGTTTTTGCCTACTAAACCTGCTAATGGTTCAGTAATACATTGCATATACTAAAGTAGTCCTGAAACATCATGCCATTTATATCATGCTTAAAGGGAACCCCATTTGCTAGCTCAACATGAATCACAGACTGCTCTGAATACTTCTTTTTGTCTTTCATTTTTTATTGACCGGCTATGATGACAGGCTAGTTCACGGATGGCTTCATCACAGCATGTTGAGATGGAGGCGGCAAAACTTCTACATAAACTTATTCAGGAGTCAAAGGATGAGCCTGCTAAACTAGCAACAAAACTTTACGTGGTATGCAGTTCAACCAATAATACAGAAGGGCATGAAAAGTCTTAAAACATCTACCAACTTTCTTCTTATTTTATGTTTGATGTTCCAGATATGTCAGCATATGAAACTAAGTGGAAAGGAGCAATCACTACCATATCAAGTCATATCGAGGTGAGTGTTTATTTCTTCACTATTTCAGAATCGAGAAAATGGCTCAAAAATTGGTTTGCCTTCTCCAGTTTCTCTGTATGGAGTTTTCTAAATGGCCTGGAATTGAACTTCTTATTTTTGGTTTCTTTGATTCAATAGCTAAAATGCTCTTGTGTTGGAGTTGCAAAAGAGAAGAATGGGGTGATAGATGTGCCCTAAAAAAGGAGAGAAGAAATGTAAAAGAATAGAAAATCTGTCAATTGCTAAAGCTACCTATAGGACTTAACGGAGGGAACCTTTTATTGTATTTTACTGAAACAAGTTTTTTTCCGGTGCTATAGGGCTGACTAACCAGTTAATTTAGGAGACAAAAGTTGGAACAAACAGAAGGGGCATAGGCCCTCGGGGCAACATGTGTCCTATAATGGAGCAAATCTGCTTTTTTCTATATCTAAAAAAACATAGCCACCCTAACCTCCAGCGAAGGGGGAAAAGAAGAAAAGGCTGCGACAGTGCAAAAGGGGTTGATCCTTGTGGCTTGTGTAGATTCATGGTGAGATGCTGAAGGGATTTGTATATTGGGGAGGGTTTTTGGAAATCAGTTTTCTTTATTGTTTCTTGTTTCTTTTGGGGTTTGAAAATTCATGGTTTGCAGAGGGAGTGATTCTTTAAGGTTTCCTTCTTTTGGGGTTCAGAAATTTGATGGCTTGCAGAGGGAGAGAATACTGGAGTTACCCTCATCCCACCACAATGAATATTGCTTTTCGCACTTGCACAGCCACAGCCAGGGGGAAAAATTGGCATGCCTAGTACCAAATGTTGTGACATGTGTTTGGAGGAACGTCATACTTCGTAACACTGGAATTAGGTGCTCTATCTAGATGTAATTGAAAGATAATATAATTGGTGGAATATTGGATATATTGCATTGGGCCTCATGGGCTGATTATATAGGGTACATAGGATTAACACCTCTTGTGGCTAGACAATATGGTACTATTCCTATTACTCTAACACCCCCCCGCAGTCACAACGGGAGCGTTACAGACGGTGAGATTGGAGAATAAGCTGATAAGCTAACATCCCCCGTAGTCATAACAGTTGATGCATCGCGTATGCTGTGACCGGAGAAGAAGCCGATGAGTCCTCATGCAAGGCGGTAGCCCCTTAGTGTCGAAGTAGCCGAGGTTGAGGTGGACGTGGTTGAAGCCGTGGAGGAGGTGCGGATCCGAGGCGTCAATGGAGGCACACGAGTGCACAAAATCAGCAGCTTCTTGCTGGCATGTTCAGCAGGACGATGAGCCGACTAGATGGCAAAGGTAGATGGTGCAGCTTGGACGTGTCAACAAACGCACAGGCATCTTCCTTTAGCAACACCAGCGGCGGTGTCCGCGAGCTTGCGGCAGTCGGCGCAGACTTGGATCGAGAGCCAGCGTGACGATGACCGACAGAACGGGTGGCGCTACCGCCTGTAAAGGGCGGCGACACCAACGGTGATGGCGTGACCACGAGCGTCGGCACTGCAGCCTGAGAGGGCGCAGCGACAACCTCGTCCTCAGGAGTGTTGACGACGATGCAGCAACGAACGACAGGGCGACGCAATCCGATCTCTGATCGGGAAAAGAAAAATCCATGCAACGAAGATCGGGAAGGTGTCGACGACGACAGCCTGACGACGAACCCGGGAACGAGGCGGCGGCATCCTGACGATGAGTCCGGGGACGAGGCGGCGACGACGGGAGATCCCGGTCTGCTGCGCGACAACGACGATGGCAGCCGGATCAATAGGATCGGGCGCCTAAACAAGGGCGCTGCCCCCGGCGGAGATTGATCCCTCCCCGGGGGCGCGCGGCGGAAGCGGCGGCGGCTAGGGTTAGGATCTAAACCTAGGCGAAAGATACCATGAAGGAATATAATTGGTGGAATATTGGATATATTGCATTGGGCCTCATGAGCTGATTATATAGGGTACATAGGATTAACACCTCTTGTGGCTAGACAATATGGTACTATTCCTATTACTCTAACAGTAATATCTTATTGGTGTCAGATGATTGCCACTGTCATGGCCAGCCGTAGGAACTGTATAGCGTGTAGTGAGTAGTGAGTAGTGATGCTATGACCTATGGGAATGGACATGAACTGAACACTTGAACTTTGGCGTCATGGTGACGATGTTGCACCAAAAGACAAGGCTCGGGGTAAAATATGGGGTTATAACTTGATTGATTTCGTGGTTGACAATGAGTGGATGCATATATAGTCCTCTCTCTAACAAACTAACTGTAATCCTGAACGTAATCTTAATATACTCTCAAATTCTAATATGAATTCTTTCTCCAATTCAATAATTCTAATCTGAACTCTAGTCTAACTTGATGCCAAAGTAGAATCATCAGTGACCTGAACCTGTGATGCTGGCGCCTGCAGTACCGCAATTCCAACATGACATCTCCCCCTCCCTTGGGAAACTGCAATTTATAGTGACAAATAATCTTGGTTACACTTTTTACATGAATGCTTTAAATGCCAAGTGAAAGGATGCTACATACTTCAGCAGATTATATAGAGGTTTAACATTGCTTTTGCCTTTTCCTAATTTAAAATATTTCATACTGTCTGCAAAATTGGCAGGGCTATGGAGACAGTTGTGAACCAACATGGAATTGATATGGATGCATTGCGATCGTCCCGAATTCCATTTGCTGGTGGTCCTCAGGCAGGGGATTCTAGTGGTGCCATGTCGAAGGACAAGGAGGTCATTGGTAACCAGTCTCCCATGGTTGGAAGTGATGCATCCCAAACTAGTGGACAAGCTGGAC